>CM041197.1:12241536-12363230 GCA_023078555.1 Ulva prolifera | reverse complement strand
CAGTGCCCACAGGTGCACCTCAGCAGCACAAGTGCACCTCATCAGGACGCGCACGCACCTTAGCCTTTACTCTGTCATGGAAACGACGGAGCTGGAGTATTCTAGCATTACTGCATGTTCCGAACAGCACTGCATCCTCAGATTTTGATGATTCGATCGTTTTCCGCATCCAAATTACAGTGCCCACAGGTGCACCTCAGCAGCACACGCATGCTCCGTAGCCTCATACATCTGTCACAGAAACGACGAACGGAAATGGTGTATTCTAGCATTTATGCATGTTCCGAACAGCACCGCATGCTCAGATTTTGATGATTCGATCGTTTTCCGTATCCAAATTACAGTGCCCACAGGTGCACCTCAGCAGCACACGCATGCTCCGTAGCCTCATACATCTGTCATGGAAACGACGGAGCTGGAGTATTCTAGCATTAATGCATGTTCCGAACAGCACTGCATCCTTAGATTTTGATGATTCGATCGTTTTCCGCATCCAAATTACAGTGCCCACAGGTGCACCTCAGCAGCACACGCATGCTCCGTAGCCTCATACATCTGTCACAGAAACGACGGAAATGGTGTATTCTAGCATTTATGCATGTTCCGAACAGCACTGTATCCTCAGATTTTAATGATTCGATCGTTTTCCGCACCCAAATTACAGTGCCCACAGGTGCACCTCAGCAGCACAAGTGCACCTCATCAGGACGCGCACGCACCTTAGCCTCTTACATCTGTCATGGAAACGACGGAGCTGGAGTATTCTAGCATTACTGCATGTTCCGAACAGCACTGCATCCTCAGATTTTGATGATTCGATCGTTTTCCGCATCCAAATTACAGTGCCCACAGGTGCACCTCAGCAGCACACGCATGCTCCGTAGCCTCATACATCTGTCACAGAAACGACGGAAATGGTGTATTCTAGCATTTATGCATGTTCCGAACAGCACCGCATGCTCAGAATTTGATGATTCGATCGTTTTCCGTATCCAAATTACAGTGCCCACAGGTGCACCTCAGCAGCACACGCATGCTCCGTAGCCTCATACATCTGTCATGGAAACGAAGGAGCTGGTCTCTTCTAGCATTTATACATGTTCCGAACAGCACTGCATGCTCAGATTTTGATGATTCGATCGTTTTCCGCATCCAGATTACAGTGCCCACAGGTGCACCTCAGCAGCACAAGTGCACCTCAGCAGGACGCGCACGCACCTTAGCCTCTTACATCTGTCATGGAAACGACGGAGCTGGAGTATTCTAGCATTACTGCATGTTCCGAACAGCACTGCATCCTCAGATTTTGATGATTCGATCGTTTTCCGCATCCAAATTACAGTGCCCACAGGTGCACCTCAGCAGCACACGCATGCTCCGTAGCCTCATACATCTGTCACAGAAACGACGGAAATGGTGTATTCTAGCATTAATGCATGTTCCGAACAGCACTGCATGCTCAGATTTTGATGATTCGATCGTTTTCCGCATCCAAATTACAGTGCCCACAGGTGCACCTCAGCAGCACACGCATGCTCCGTAGCCTCATACATCTGTCACAGAAACGACGGAAATGGTGTATTCTAGCATTTATGCATGTTCCGAACAGCACTGTATCCTCAGATTTTAATGATTCGATCGTTTTCCGCACCCAAATTACAGTGCCCACAGGTGCACCTCAGCAGCACAAGTGCACCTCATCAGGACGCGCACGCACCTTAGCCTCTTACATCTGTCATGGAAACGACGGAGCTGGAGTATTCTAGCATTACTGCATGTTCCGAACAGCACTGCATCCTCAGATTTTGATGATTCGATCGTTTTCCGCATCCAAATTACAGTGCCCACAGGTGCACCTCAGCAGCACACGCATGCTCCGTAGCCTCATACATCTGTCACAGAAACGACGGAAATGGTGTATTCTAGCATTTATGCATGTTCCGAACAGCACCGCATGCTCAGATTTTGATGATTCGATCGTTTTCCGTATCCAAATTACAGTGCCCACAGGTGCACCTCAGCAGCACACGCATGCTCCGTAGCCTCATACATCTGTCATGGAAACGAAGGAGCTGGTCTCTTCTAGCATTTATACATGTTCCAAACAGCACTGCATGCTCAGATTTTGATGATTCGATCGTTTTCCGCATCCAGATTACAGTGCCCACAGGTGCACCTCAGCAGCACTAGTGCACCTCATCAGGACGCGCACGCACCTTAGCCTCTTACATCTGTCATGGAAACGACGGAGCTGGAGTATTCTAGCATTACTGCATGTTCCGAACAGCACTGCATGCTCAGATTTTGATGATTCGATCGTTTTCCGCATCCAGATTACAGTGCCCACAGGTGCACCTCAGCAGCACACGCATGCTCCGTAGCCTCATACATCTGTCATGGAAACGAAGGAGCTGGTCACTTCTAGCATTTATACATGTTCCGAACAGCACTGCATGCTCAGATTTTGATGATTCGATCGTTTTCCGCATCCAGATTACAGTGCCCACAGGTGCACCTCAGCAGCACTAGTGCACCTCATCAGGACGCGCACGCACCTTAGCCTCTTACATCTGTCATGGAAACGACGGAGCTGGAGTATTCTAGCATTACTGCATGTTCCGAACAGCACTGCATCCTCAGATTTTGATGATTCGATCGTTTTCCGCATCCAAATTACAGTGCCCACAGGTGCACCTCAGCAGCACACGCATGCTCCGTAGCCTCATACATCTGTCATGGAAACGAAGGAGCTGGTCTCTTCTAGCATTTATACATGTTCCGAACAGCACTGCATGCTCAGATTTTGATGATTCGATCGTTTTCCGCATCCAGATTACAGTGCCCACAGGTGCACCTCAGCAGCACTAGTGCACCTCATCAGGACGCGCACGCACCTTAGCCTCTTACATCTGTCATGGAAACGACGGAGCTGGAGTATTCTAGCATTACTGCATGTTCCGAGCAGCACTGCATCCTCAGATTTTGATGATTCGATCGTTTTCCGCATCCAAATTACAGTGCCCACAGGTGCACCTCAGCAGCACACGCATGCTCCGTAGCCTCATACATCTGTCACAGAAACGACGGAAATGGTGTATTCTAGCATTTATGCATGTTCCGAACAGCACCGCATGCTCAGATTTTGATGATTCGATCGTTTTCCGTATCCAAATTACAGTGCCCACAGGTGCACCTCAGCAGCACACGCATGCTCCGTAGCCTCATACATCTGTCATGGAAACGACGGAGCTGGAGTATTCTAGCATTAATGCATGTTCCGAACAGCACTGCATCCTTAGATTTTGATGATTCGATCGTTTTCCGCATCCAAATTACAGTGCCCACAGGTGCACCTCAGCAGCACACGCATGCTCCGTAGCCTCATACATCTGTCATGGAAACGACGGAGCTGGAGTATTCTAGCATTAATGCATGTTCCGAACAGCACTGCATCCTTAGATTTTGATGATTCGATCGTTTTCCGCATCCAAATTACAGTGCCCACAGGTGCACCTCAGCAGCACACGCATGCTCCGTAGCCTCATACATCTGTCACAGAAACGACGGAAATGGTGTATTCTAGCATTTATGCATGTTCCGAACAGCACTGTATCCTCAGATTTTAATGATTCGATCGTTTTCCGCACCCAAATTACAGTGCCCACAGGTGCACCTCAGCAGCACAAGTGCACCTCATCAGGACGCGCACGCACCTTAGCCTCTTACATCTGTCATGGAAACGACGGAGCTGGAGTATTCTAGCATTACTGCATGTTCCGAACAGCACTGCATCCTCAGATTTTGATGATTCGATCGTTTTCCGCATCCAAATTACAGTGCCCACAGGTGCACCTCAGCAGCACACGCATGCTCCGTAGCCTCATACATCTGTCATGGAAACGAAGGAGCTGGTCTCTTCTAGCATTTATACATGTTCCGAACAGCACTGCATGCTCAGATTTTGATGATTCGATCGTTTTCCGCATCCAGATTACAGTGCCCACAGGTGCACCTCAGCAGCACTAGTGCACCTCATCAGGACGCGCACGCACCTTAGCCTCTTACATCTGTCATGGAAACGACGGAGCTGGAGTATTCTAGCATTACTGCATGTTCCGAACAGCACTGCATCCTCAGATTTTGATGATTCGATCGTTTTCCGCATCCAAATTACAGTGCCCACAGGTGCACCTCAGCAGCACACGCATGCTCCGTAGCCTCATACATCTGTCACAGAAACGACGGAAATGGTGTATTCTAGCATTTATGCATGTTCCGAACAGCACCGCATGCTCAGATTTTGATGATTCGATCGTTTTCCGTATCCAAATTACAGTGCCCACAGGTGCACCTCAGCAGCACACGCATGCTCCGTAGCCTCATACATCTGTCATGGAAACGAAGGAGCTGGTCTCTTCTAGCATTTATACATGTTCCGAACAGCACTGCATGCTCAGATTTTGATGATTCGATCGTTTTCCGCATCCAGATTACAGTGCCCACAGGTGCACCTCAGCAGCACTAGTGCACCTCATCAGGACGCGCACGCACCTTAGCCTCTTACATCTGTCATGGAAACGACGGAGCTGGAGTATTCTAGCATTACTGCATGTTCCGAACAGCACTGCATCCTCAGATTTTGATGATTCGATCGTTTTCCGCATCCAAATTACAGTGCCCACAGGTGCACCTCAGCAGCACACGCATGCTCCGTAGCCTCATACATCTGTCATGGAAACGAAGGAGCTGGTCTCTTCTAGCATTTATACATGTTCCGAACAGCACTGCATGCTCAGATTTTGATGATTCGATCGTTTTCCGCATCCAGATTACAGTGCCCACAGGTGCACCTCAGCAGCACTAGTGCACCTCATCAGGACGCGCACGCACCTTAGCCTCTTACATCTGTCATGGAAACGACGGAGCTGGAGTATTCTAGCATTACTGCATGTTCCGAACAGCACTGCATCCTCAGATTTTGATGATTCGATCGTTTTCCGCATCCAAATTACAGTGCCCACAGGTGCACCTCAGCAGCACACGCATGCTCCGTAGCCTCATACATCTGTCACAGAAACGACGGAAATGGTGTATTCTAGCATTTATGCATGTTCCGAACAGCACCGCATGCTCAGATTTTGATGATTCGATCGTTTTCCGTATCCAAATTACAGTGCCCACAGGTGCACCTCAGCAGCACACGCATGCTCCGTAGCCTCATACATCTGTCATGGAAACGAAGGAGCTGGTCTCTTCTAGCATTTATACATGTTCCGAACAGCACTGCATGCTCAGATTTTGATGATTCGATCGTTTTCCGCATCCAGATTACAGTGCCCACAGGTGCACCTCAGCAGCACTAGTGCACCTCATCAGGACGCGCACGCACCTTAGCCTCTTACATCTGTCATGGAAACGACGGAGCTGGAGTATTCTAGCATTACTGCATGTTCCGAACAGCACTGCATGCTCAGATTTTGATGATTCGATCGTTTTCCGCATCCAGATTACAGTGCCCACAGGTGCACCTCAGCAGCACACGCATGCTCCGTAGCCTCATACATCTGTCATGGAAACGAAGGAGCTGGTCACTTCTAGCATTTATACATGTTCCGAACAGCACTGCATGCTCAGATTTTGATGATTCGATCGTTTTCCGCATCCAGATTACAGTGCCCACAGGTGCACCTCAGCAGCACTAGTGCACCTCATCAGGACGCGCACGCACCTTAGCCTCTTACATCTGTCATGGAAACGACGGAGCTGGAGTATTCTAGCATTACTGCATGTTCCGAACAGCACTGCATCCTCAGATTTTGATGATTCGATCGTTTTCCGCATCCAAATTACAGTGCCCACAGGTGCACCTCAGCAGCACACGCATGCTCCGTAGCCTCATACATCTGTCATGGAAACGAAGGAGCTGGTCTCTTCTAGCATTTATACATGTTCCGAACAGCACTGCATGCTCAGATTTTGATGATTCGATCGTTTTCCGCATCCAGATTACAGTGCCCACAGGTGCACCTCAGCAGCACTAGTGCACCTCATCAGGACGCGCACGCACCTTAGCCTCTTACATCTGTCATGGAAACGACGGAGCTGGAGTATTCTAGCATTACTGCATGTTCCGAACAGCACTGCATCCTCAGATTTTGATGATTCGATCGTTTTCCGCATCCAAATTACAGTGCCCACAGGTGCACCTCAGCAGCACACGCATGCTCCGTAGCCTCATACATCTGTCACAGAAACGACGGAAATGGTGTATTCTAGCATTTATGCATGTTCCGAACAGCACCGCATGCTCAGATTTTGATGATTCGATCGTTTTCCGTATCCAAATTACAGTGCCCACAGGTGCACCTCAGCAGCACACGCATGCTCCGTAGCCTCATACATCTGTCATGGAAACGACGGAGCTGGAGTATTCTAGCATTAATGCATGTTCCGAACAGCACTGCATCCTTAGATTTTGATGATTCGATCGTTTTCCGCATCCAAATTACAGTGCCCACAGGTGCACCTCAGCAGCACACGCATGCTCCGTAGCCTCATACATCTGTCACAGAAACGACGGAAATGGTGTATTCTAGCATTTATGCATGTTCCGAACAGCACTGTATCCTCAGATTTTAATGATTCGATCGTTTTCCGCACCCAAATTACAGTGCCCACAGGTGCACCTCAGCAGCACAAGTGCACCTCATCAGGACGCGCACGCACCTTAGCCTCTTACATCTGTCATGGAAACGACGGAGCTGGAGTATTCTAGCATTACTGCATGTTCCGAACAGCACTGCATCCTCAGATTTTGATGATTCGATCGTTTTCCGCATCCAAATTACAGTGCCCACAGGTGCACCTCAGCAGCACACGCATGCTCCGTAGCCTCATACATCTGTCACAGAAACGACGGAAATGGTGTATTCTAGCATTTATGCATGTTCCGAACAGCACCGCATGCTCAGAATTTGATGATTCGATCGTTTTCCGTATCCAAATTACAGTGCCCACACACTACAAGGATGGTAGGCACGCCAGCGTGTACATTAGCGACACTCGTTTTGCTCGCCGGCACATTCGCGCACATTTCACGGACTCTTTAGACACATTCCGTGACTGGGTGAACTGCGTTCGAAACGTGTACATGGGATGTGTTGCCCACGTGGTGTCGCGGTGCGCACCTGCAGCGCATCTCAACGTGTGGAATGCAGATGCCGCAAACGCGCTTTCATGCTCCTGCGAACAGCACATCAGCTGATAGGCTGCGTGTGCTCGTCATGTACACGTCCAGCACTCGGCAGCTTCTGATGATGTACATTCCACGAACGCGCTCCGACGCTCCACCGAAGTGTGCAGTTCCGTGGCTGGTGTACTTGTCGAGCACATGTTTGACCCACGCCACGACCGCGCAAGCTGCTAGCAAATGTACACGAACAGCACATTTCAGCTGATGTGCTCCTTTTTCAGTTTTCAGTTTTAGTTCGCTCGTTTCGGGTTGCCTGCTATCAGTAGCCTGCTGTTGGCAGCTCAATTCGTAGAGCCGTTGCTGTACGCTAGGACAGATTGCGATATCAACACGTTCTTCAAATATACTGCATCTATCAGTTGTTCGATTCCAAGATCCGCGAACACGATGTACTTGAGGTGATGCTGTCAGCGTGTTACAAATGGCGCGGTAGGACGTTCACGTTTGCAGAAACCAGAATCATTTCGCCTGATCCGCGACGACAATGTACAACTCTATATGTCTTTGATTGTTGTAGAGTACTATGCTATCAGGCCTCTTACAGCTTTCGCTGCATACCACTCTGCACAAGCACGACAAGTGCGCAGCAGAGTCGCGGCGTCGTCTGAAATGTCAACTCGATAACAGAAGCATGATACTCAACGAAGGTGAAAATCGTGTTACATTGCTACCTGCATATTACTGTTTGCTGAACGAGGCGCTCACTGCGCTCCATTGTGGTTTTGTTACGCCAATACTGGTTTGATCGCGGAAGTGTGACCTGCTGGTTGTGCTCGTCACTATTGCGCATAGTATACATCAAAGGAAAGATCAAAGATTGAGCCAGTGTTTTAATCAACGATAGTAATTGATTTGACGGTCAACGCTGACGACAAGTGTCAGGTGAACGTCGGCAGGCATGAGAAAATTCGCTCAAGGCACTGTTATGTCGATTGCATTTCTCTCATCTACAGCTAGTCCTCTTGCGGTAGGCATAGCATAATGTCGAATGCTTGTGATCGTGCAGCGTCGATCTGCTACGTACGGCCACACGCCGTCGGTTGTCCTGTGAAGGCACAATGCACATATGTGCTGCACTGGTAGCAGCTGACAAATACAATACTTTGCTGCACTGTGACTGGGGATGCACGATATCGTGCATATGCAGACATTGTGTCTGCAGCTGTACGTTCCGTCTTGTCCACAGTGTACACATCCGCATGCTCAGCCCTGCTCAAGAACAGCATCAAGCACAACAGTCTGTATTCAGCAGCAATTTGTCTGGTTAGTTGTCGGTGTCGCTGCTGTTTCGTCGTGCCGTGGTCAACAACTCTGATGCCGTGTTGGCACGCGCAGTGCAGCTGCCTGTGCAGCGTGCCAAACACTTTGCATAGCTGCTCCGCATGTTTAGCGTTAGTAAGTGCACATAATGTATACCTATGTTGACTGCGCCATGTTCCGGAGAGCCGGGTACCTCAGCGGATGCCAGTGCGACGGCACGGACACTAGTGCCAGATCTGGAGTGGCCTGATATGATCGGCATTAACTATTGTCCGTACAATAGAAGATCATGTTAAGCAGCTGCAGCCTACACACGGACCGCATGACCGGGTATCTGCTATCGCATTTCGTGTGCACCAACTGTACATCATTGTGGTATAACAGCACTCGTAGCCTACGCCTGACGAGCACATTATTCATGAAAGAGTGTCAGTAATGTGCCGATTTTTAAGGACGTGAACACGCCACGCGAGGAATGTACACGACGAGCGCATCTTGCCGGTCCACTTGCACTGCATGATGCAGGCCGAAGTACTTGCACGTGCACATCATCCAGGTACTCGTGAACATTTCACAGGATTGAATGGGCAGCTCGCGCACTCGTCGCACAGAAGTGTACATTGTCCACAGTCGCAGCGCGTCGACCGTGCAACACCACCGTTCACATCCCTGTCAAACAGCACGTTAGCTGTACAGCACTCGGCCACTCCTGCGTCGATCGCCATACAGTTCATACACATCTGGACACTGTTTGCCTACTGTTCAGCCGGCAATGGGTCACTGATAATGTACAGCATCACCTGCCTACCATCCTTGTAGTGACAGGTGCACCTCAGCAGCACACGCATGCTCCGTAGCCTCATACATCTGTCATGGAAACGAAGGAGCTGGTCTCTTCTAGCATTTATACATGTTCCGAACAGCACTGCATGCTCAGATTTTGATGATTCGATCGTTTTCCGCATCCAGATTACAGTGCCCACAGGTGCACCTCAGCAGCACAAGTGCACCTCAGCAGGACGCGCACGCACCTTAGCCTCTTACATCTGTCATGGAAACGACGGAGCTGGAGTATTCTAGCATAACTGCATGTTCCGAACAGCACTGCATCCTCAGATTTTGATGATTCGATCGTTTTCCGCATCCAAATTACAGTGCCCACAGGTGCACCTCAGCAGCACACGCATGCTCCGTAGCCTCATACATCTGTCCCAGAAACGACGGAAATGGTGTATTCTAGCATTTATGCATGTTCCGAACAGCACTGCATGCTCAGATTTTAATGATTCGATCGTTTTCCGCACCCAAATTACAGTGCCCACAGGTGCACCTCAGCAGCACAAGTGCACCTCATCAGGACGCGCACGCACCTTAGCCTCTTACATCTGTCATGGAAACGACGGAGCTGGATTATTCTAGCATTAATACATGTTCCGAACAGCACTGCATGCTCAGATTTTGATGATTCGATCGTTTTCCGCATCCAAATTACAGTGCCCACAGGTGCACCTCAGCAGCACACGCATGCTCCGTAGCCTCATACATCTGTCACAGAAACGACGGAAATGGTGTATTTTAGCATTTATGCATGTTCCGAACAGCACCGCATGCTCAGATTTTGATGATTCGATCGTTTTCCGCACCCAAATTACAGTGCCCACAGGTGCACCTCAGCAGCACAAGTGCACCTCATCAGGACGCGCACGCACCTTAGCCTCTTACATCTGTCATGGAAACGACGGAGCTGGAGTATTCTAGCATTAATGCATGTTCCGAACAGCACTGCATCCTCAGATTTTGATGATTCGATCGTTTTCCGCATCCAACTTACAGTGCCCACAGGTGCACTTCAGCAGCACACGCATGCTCCGTAGCCTCATACATCTGTCACAGAAACGACGGAAATGGTGTATTCTAGCATTTATGCATGTTCCGAACAGCACTGCATGCTCAGATTTTAATGATTCGATCGTTTTCCGCACCCAAATTACAGTGCCCACAGGTGCACCTCAGCAGCACAAGTGCACCTCATCAGGACGCGCACGCACCTTACATCTGTCATGGAAACGACGGAGCTGGAGTATTCTAGCATTAATGCATGTTTTGAACAGCACTGCATCCTCAGATTTTGATGATTCGATCGTTTTCCGCATCCAACTTACAGTGCCCACAGGTGCACCTCAGCAGCACACGCATGCTCCGTAGCCTCATACATCTGTCACAGAAACGACGGAAATGGTGTATTCTAGCATTTATGCATGTTCCGAACAGCACTGCATGCTCAGATTTTGATGATTCGATCGTTTTCCGCATCCAGATTACAGTGCCCACAGGTGCACCTCAGCAGCACTAGTGCACCTCATCAGGACGCGCACGCACCTTAGCCTCTTACATCTGTCATGGAAACGACGGAGCTGGAGTATTCTAGCATTACTGCATGTTCCGAACAGCACTGCATCCTCAGATTTTGATGATTCGATCGTTTTCCGCATCCAAATTACAGTGCCCACAGGTGCACCTCAGCAGCACACGCATGCTCCGTAGCCTCATACATCTGTCACAGAAACGACGGAAATGGTGTATTCTAGCATTTATGCATGTTCCGAACAGCACCGCATGCTCAGATTTTGATGATTCGATCGTTTTCCGCATCCAAATTACAGTGCCCACAGGTGCACCTCAGCAGCACACGCATGCTCCGTAGCCTCATACATCTGTCACAGAAACGACGGAAATGGTGTATTTTAGCATTTATGCATGTTCCGAACAGCACTGCATGCTCAGATTTTGATGATTCGATCGTTTTCCGCACCCAAATTACAGTGCCCACAGGTGCACCTCAGCAGCACAAGTGCACCTCATCAGGACGCGCACGCACCTTAGCCTCTTACATCTGTCATGGAAACGACGGAGCTGGATTATTCTAGCATTAATACATGTTCCGAACAGCACTGCATCCTCAGATTTTGATGATTCGATCGTTTTCCGCATCCAAATTACAGTGCCCACAGGTGCACCTCAGCAGCACACGCATGCTCCGTAGCCTCATACATCTGTCACAGAAACGACGGAAATGGTGTATTCTAGCATTTATGCATGTTCCGAACAGCACCGCATGCTCAGATTTTGATGATTCGATCGTTTTCCGCATCCAAATTACAGTGCCCACAGGTGCACCTCAGCAGCACTAGTGCACCTCATCAGGACGCGCACGCACCTTAGCCTCTTACATCTGTCATGGAAACGACGGAGCTGGAGTATTCTAGCATTACTGCATGTTCCGAACAGCACTGCATCCTCAGATTTTGATGATTCGATCGTTTTCCGCATCCAAATTACAGTGCCCACAGGTGCACCTCAGCAGCACACGCATGCTCCGTAGCCTCATACATCTGTCACAGAAACGACGGAAATGGTGTATTCTAGCATTTATGCATGTTCCGAACAGCACTGCATGCTCAGATTTTAATGATTCGATCGTTTTCCGCATCCAAATTACAGTGCCCACAGGTGCACCTCAGCAGCACACGCATGCTCCGTAGCCTCATACATCTGTCACAGAAACGACGGAAATGGTGTATTCTAGCATTTATGCATGTTCCGAACAGCACCGCATGCTCAGATTTTGATGATTCGATCGTTTTCCGCATCCAAATTACAGTGCCCACAGGTGCACCTCAGCAGCACACGCATGCTCCGTAGCCTCATACATCTGTCACAGAAACGACGGAAATGGTGTATTTTAGCATTTATGCATGTTCCGAACAGCACTGCATGCTCAGATTTTGATGATTCGATCGTTTTCCGCACCCAAATTACAGTGCCCACAGGTGCACCTCAGCAGCACAAGTGCACCTCATCAGGACGCGCACGCACCTTAGCCTCTTACATCTGTCATGGAAACGACGGAGCTGGATTATTCTAGCATTAATACATGTTCCGAACAGCACTGCATCCTCAGATTTTGATGATTCGATCGTTTTCCGCATCCAAATTACAGTGCCCACAGGTGCACCTCAGCAGCACACGCATGCTCCGTAGCCTCATACATCTGTCACAGAAACGACGGAAATGGTGTATTCTAGCATTTATGCATGTTCCGAACAGCACCGCATGCTCAGATTTTGATGATTCGATCGTTTTCCGCATCCAAATTACAGTGCCCACAGGTGCACCTCAGCAGCACAAGTGCACCTCATCAGGACGCGCACGCACCTTAGCCTCTTACATCTGTCATGGAAACGACGGAGCTGGAGTATTCTAGCATTAATGCATGTTCCGAACAGCACTGCATCCTCAGATTTTGATGATTCGATCGTTTTCCGCATCCAACTTACAGTGCCCACAGGTGCACTTCAGCAGCACACGCATGCTCCGTAGCCTCATACATCTGTCACAGAAACGACGGAAATGGTGTATTCTAGCATTTATGCATGTTCCGAACAGCACTGCATGCTCAGATTTTAATGATTCGATCGTTTTCCGCACCCAAATTACAGTGCCCACAGGTGCACCTCAGCAGCACAAGTGCACCTCATCAGGACGCGCACGCACCTTACATCTGTCATGGAAACGACGGAGCTGGAGTATTCTAGCATTAATGCATGTTTTGAACAGCACTGCATCCTCAGATTTTGATGATTCGATCGTTTTCCGCATCCAACTTACAGTGCCCACAGGTGCACCTCAGCAGCACACGCATGCTCCGTAGCCTCATACATCTGTCACAGAAACGACGGAAATGGTGTATTCTAGCATTTATGCATGTTCCGAACAGCACTGCATGCTCAGATTTTGATGATTCGATCGTTTTCCGCATCCAGATTACAGTGCCCACAGGTGCACCTCAGCAGCACTAGTGCACCTCATCAGGACGCGCACGCACCTTAGCCTCTTACATCTGTCATGGAAACGACGGAGCTGGAGTATTCTAGCATTACTGCATGTTCCGAACAGCACTGCATCCTCAGATTTTGATGATTCGATCGTTTTCCGCATCCAAATTACAGTGCCCACAGGTGCACCTCAGCAGCACACGCATGCTCCGTAGCCTCATACATCTGTCACAGAAACGACGGAAATGGTGTATTCTAGCATTTATGCATGTTCCGAACAGCACCGCATGCTCAGATTTTGATGATTCGATCGTTTTCCGCATCCAAATTACAGTGCCCACAGGTGCACCTCAGCAGCACACGCATGCTCCGTAGCCTCATACATCTGTCACAGAAACGACGGAAATGGTGTATTTTAGCATTTATGCATGTTCCGAACAGCACTGCATGCTCAGATTTTGATGATTCGATCGTTTTCCGCACCCAAATTACAGTGCCCACAGGTGCACCTCAGCAGCACAAGTGCACCTCATCAGGACGCGCACGCACCTTAGCCTCTTATATCTGTCATGGAAACGACGGAGCTGGAGTATTCTAGCATTAATGCATGTTCCGAACAGCACTGCATCCTCAGATTTTGATGATTCGATCGTTTTCCGCATCCAAATTACAGTGCCCACAGGTGCACCTCAGCAGCACACGCATGCTCCGCAGCCTCATACATCTGTCATGGAAACGAAGGAGCTGGTCTCTTCTAGCATTTATACATGTTCCGAACAGCACTGCATGCTCAGATTTTGATGATTCGATCGTTTTCCGCATCCAAATTACAGTGCCCACAGGTGCACCTCAGCAGCACACGCATGCTCCGTAGCCTCATACATCTGTCACAGAAACGACGGAAATGGTGTATTTTAGCATTTATGCATGTTCCGAACAGCACTGCATGCTCAGATTTTGATGATTCGATCGTTTTCCGCATCCAGATTACAGTGCCCACAGGTGCACCTCAGCAGCACTAGTGCACCTCATCAGGACGCGCACGCACCTTAGCCTCTTACATCTGTCATGGAAACGACGGAGCTGGAGTATTCTAGCATTACTGCATGTTCCGAACAGCACTGCATCCTCAGATTTTGATGATTCGATCGTTTTCCGCATCCAAATTACAGTGCCCACAGGTGCACCTCAGCAGCACACGCATGCTCCGTAGCCTCATACATCTGTCACAGAAACGACGGAAATGGTGTATTCTAGCATTTATGCATGTTCCGAACAGCACCGCATGCTCAGATTTTGATGATTCGATCGTTTTCCGTGTCCAAATTACAGTGCCCACAGGTGCACCTCAGCAGCACACGCATGCTCCGTAGCCTCATACATCTGTCATGGAAACGAAGGAGCTGGTCTCTTCTAGCATTTATACATGTTCCGAACAGCACTGCATGCTCAGATTTTGATGATTCGATCGTTTTCCGCATCCAGATTACAGTGCCCACAGGTGCACCTCAGCAGCACTAGTGCACCTCACTACAAGGATCGTAGGCAGGTCGGGGTGTACACTCGCGACACATGTTTTGCTCGCTGGCACATTCGCGCACTGTTCACGCACTCTTCAAACACATTCCGTATCTGCGTGAAGTGCGTGCCAAAAATGTAGGTGAGATGTGTTGGCGGAGTGTTGTGGTGGTGCGCACCTGCAGCGCACCGCATTGAGGAAATGCACATGCCGCGACCGCGCTTTCACGCTCCTACGAACAGCATATTATTTGTGTTGTGGTGGTGCGCACCTGCAGCGCACCTCATGGAGCGAAATGCACATGTCGCGAACGCGCTTTCACGCTCCTTTGAACAGCATATTATTTGTGTTGTGGTGGTGCGCACCTGCAGCGCACCTCATGGAGCGAAATGCACATGTCGCGAACGCGCTTTCACGCTCCTTTGAACAGCATATTTTTTGCTGGGCTGAGTGCGCTCGTCGTGCGCATTGTGTCTCCAAAGCCACTATCAGCCGAGCTCCAATGGAACGCGCATCCACACTCCTTTGGCGTGTACATGCTGGATGCACATCTCCTCTATACTGCGTGCCCTGCGCCACGCCCGTCGTTGCATTCGTAGCTGGCTCAAGGTGGCATACTCTCGCGGCTCTCGGGCAAATGCCACCTTTTAATAATGTCAAATGCACTGTAGCTTAAGAAGAAGCTTTGTATGCGCCGCTGTGGTACAGGGCCCCAATCCGCGCAGCAGTCGACACAGGTGCAGGTGCGTATTCCGCCTCGTACGGAGTGCAAACGACGATTAGCGCAAAATTCCGAGACAGTATCCTAACCTGTTGTGCCCTGTTCCGAGCTGCACGGTGCCCGAGGTCCTTGATCGTATCTGTTGCTGGGGGGGTCTCTATAGCTACGGCGGTATGGGATGCAGTATTTGCTTCACCACCAGTTGTCGTATGTACAGCGATAATCCCTGCGGTATCTGCAATAGTATCTGCGGTGACCTCAGCTGGACGAGTATACAATGATGCATTCTTGTAGGTCAATTATCTGGCATGCTTAAATGCTTCACACTTGCAGGCACCGTGTCTGTAGACACCAAGATCAGGGACCATCCTTGTTGTGCCACTGATGACATGGGTGTATTTGTATGTATTCGATGTTGCTTTGCAACAGTAGGTGCACTAGTGAAGGACTGTGGGTACTAGCCACGATCTAGCAGTGTAACGTAACTTCCAGTCACACTCTAGCTGCAAACAGGCCTGGGCACCACCTTTACTGGCCGTGCAGTGTTCAGGATCTTTCATGTTTTTGCCGAATGTTTAAATGAGTTTGATGTTTAGCTAGGTGAGTGCTACTTTGAACCAGCCTCGAATGTTTGCGAATCTGCATTGACTGTGGCCACATGGTTGAAGAGCGTGGTTGAGTCCATATACAGAACATGCGAATGCAGCATTCATGCATCATGGACCATGAGTCACAGGTGGTGGACATATCCCATTCGGAATACCGTTGACCGCGATTCCAGTACAATACCAAAAACAAATACTGTCATGCACGGTCCTCCAAAGCAGAAGGCAGACTCATTACAACGACCTGCAGATCACATGCTATCAACGGCTGCGACTACGAGAGTGGGCCTGGATTGGCAGCTGCACCGGTTTGTTTCCTAGAGAACAGCTGAACCGTTTGGCGCTGGCCCCCATAGTCGTCAAGGCCAGGCGTTCGAACTAGATTGTTAAAGAACTGGTAATAGCCAGGATCTACGTCCTCTTCTGGAGGAGGTTGCACAGGGCAGTGGCTGAGTTCGCTGTCCGGCCAGAGTACCCCCCCTTCTGGAGTCAGCTCCCCGTTCTCTAAGTGCTGGCCCCAAGAGCAACCCATAAGCAACACCATCCTGCAATCACCTCAGCATTTTAGACCTTTGTGAAGTTGGCCGTGCCACAGGTATAAGAAGGAGCGGGACGGTGAAGCACACCCATCATCTAGATAAGCATCATCCTGAAGCATCCACCTCAAGGTGGACGCCCCATCCCGATCCTCGACCTCAAAGGCGCGGATTGCCTCTCCCACAAATGAGGCCATCGTGCGGGAATCTTTAAACATCCTTCGTGGATGCTTCACGAGCACGCGGCATAGGAATTCATCGGGGGGGTCGTGCTCGGGTACTTCACTGGAGTCACGAGGTGAAGCACCGATTCCCCCTTCCTGTCGCCGCAACATGTGGCGGTTCCGGAGAACGTGGAACTGAAATTGACTGGCGTCTACGCCCACGTAGACGCCAGTCATCAGCCCTGTCAAGAACGGCAGGAACCTGCGGATCACATCCGTTCTCCGCAAGACCCACTGATTGCAGGCCGCAACGTTCTCCGCCAACTCTGCAGTTGCACACGCACGGAGGTCCATGAACAGATTGCATGTCGTATCTGCCATGGCCTCGAATATGTGCGGGGTGGGACGCCCATTGCGGGCAAGGTGCTGGATGGCGGAGTGGACGGTGTCCGCAACCGACGGGGTCATGACCACATTCGGGCACTCGTATTTGCACCCTTGAGCCTCGCACTTGTCCACATCAATGTCTTCCTGGACGTAGTACATGCCCCACCATGCTCGGCCTTGTTGGGTCCCTATCGCTACTGGTCTCTCCATAGCTGTGTCTCTGCCGGTCCATCCTGGGAATACATACTGCATCCTCGTCCCATCCTCGTCTATCCGCACGGGGGCCTCTTGTATCAATCGCACAACATCGTACTTGCTTTTGTACCGTTTGGACGGTGCTTTCGGAAAACCCTGCATTGTGTGGACGGTCGCTATGGATCAGCCTAGAGAGTATGTGCAGTCGGCGCCAAAAAGTTTCCTCTGGAATTACTACGCGTCTGGTACGATGTTAACGTGATTGTCTTACTGCCTCTTTGGTGTGCCCTGATGATGGCTTGACGAGAGTAGCGCAACACATGCCTGTACAGATCTGTAGAGCCCGATACCTCCTACGCGGCCTGGCACTGGGTGAATTAATAACTGGTTCGCTCGGCCAACCGTTCTCCTTCAAACAGCCACACACCTAACGCAGATTACACGTGTGTCGTTCATTTGGTGTCACTGCTGCATGTATTACTCGGGGGCAGAAGTGTTGCACGCATGTAGCAGTCTCTCCCGAGCAGTCCTCTTGCTGCACGACCCGGGACTGAAGCACAGATGCATCACACATCGAATAGGTATAAGAATGGGCGGTTTGTGGGCCACCAAAAAATTTTGATGTCTGCTCTCCCGGGAGGGCTGCAGCCTACCATTATTTAGTCCAGACTCAAGCTGCCAGAGCTGATGTCTGCATATGCATCGGGCCGTGAACCTTGGCTGAGAATGCAGTGGATATGTTTGCCAGTCGAATGGTGAAGGAATTAATATGATAGCTTGAGAGTCCTGTCAGGATTGCACTGTTGCACGAGTGTGCGTGTTTGGCAAAATGCTGGCACGAGGCACGCATGTAGCAGTCTCTCCCGAGCAGCCCTCTTGCTGCACGACCCGGGACTGAAGCACAGATGCATCACACATCGAATAGGTATAAGAATGGGCGGTTTGTGGGCCACCAAAAAATTTTGATGTCTGCTCTCCCGGGAGGGCTGCAGCCTACCATTATTTAGTCCAGACTCAAGCTGCCAGAGCTGATGTCTGCATATGCATCGGGCCGTGAACCTTGGCTGAGAATGCAGTGGATATGTTTGCCAGTCGAATGGTGAAGGAATTAATATGATAGCTTGAGAGTCCTGTCAGGATTGCACTGTTGCACGAGTGTGCGTGTTTGGCAAAATGCTGGCACGAGGCACGCATGTAGCAGTCTCTCCCGAGCAGCCCTCTTGCTGCACGACCCGGGACTGAAGCACAGATGCATCACACATCGAATAGGTATAAGAATGGGCGGTTTGTGGGCCACCAAAAAATTTTGATGTCTGCTCTCCCGGGAGGGCTGCAGCCTACCATTATTTAGTCCAGACTCAAGCTGCCAGAGCTGATGTCTGCATATGCATCGGGCCGTGAACCTTGGCTGAGAATGCAGTGGATATGTTTGCCAGTCGAATGGTGAAGGAATTAATATGATAGCTTGAGAGTCCTGTCAGGATTGCACTGTTGCACGAGTGTGCGTGTTTGGCAAAATGCTGGCACGAGGCACGCATGTAGCAGTCTCTCCCGAGCAGCCCTCTTGCTGCACGACCCGGGACTGAAGCACAGATGCATCACACATCGAATGTGTACATAACCAGACCTGATTCTCAGCACAAAGCAACAGCCACCCTGTACCTATCGCTTTACACCGGCATACCTACTTGACAGTTTTGCAGAAACACAAAAGAACCTTGTGTCATTTCTCTCGCGTGTCGGTACTGCCTGCGAGTCGATTGCCCTAAGATCTAGCACAAACACCCCCTCAAACCGGGTGCCAGGTTTGGAGGGGTCCAACTTGTCAACTTTCACAAATTCGTGCAGCCGGCTGATACCCGGGTCTGCAGGCCGAACTCCCGGTCCATGCTGGTCCACACTTGTGTACAGGTTAGCCACCCCCAGCCGCAAATCAGCTGGGTGCTGCCGATCGCAGCCCGGACGATATGCCCCCTCTGGCAGCATACTACTCGTGAAAGTTGCGCGCACAAAGTACAAAAACTGCCCCACATACACCTTCATTTCAGTGCGCCCGTCTGCATAAGCTACACTGTATCGGATCAGGAACCACTGATTGTTCTTCCTGGTCTGCGTTTTGCACTGCACACTGCTCATGGTATCCCCGATTGGAAGGTCAGCCCGGGTGAACTTCTGCAACTCCACCTCAACTCCAGCCTTGCCCGCACCGAGAGGGCCTTCCAACCCCAGTTCATGCAGAATGAGGCCCTCTCTTTCAGCAGCCTCGGTGTCTTTGAACACTGGCCACCCGTCCTGTAGGAGGGTCGTGTCTTCAAATAGGAGCAGAGGCAATCCCTTCATCAGCTGAGCCTCCCCCGAAGCGCCCGGGGTGGCCATGGGGCTCCACAGCACCTCTCCCTTTTCCCCGGCATCTACCTTCTTGGGTGCTCCCAGTAGCAGCGCCTGGTCTGGGAGGGGCATGTCACGTGAACACTGGCGACGTCTCTTGACGGCCCGCAGCGCTTCAGCCAGTGACACACAGTGACACCCGTCTGGAGTCAACTTCACCCGGCGGCATGCTAGGGTCAGTAGCCAATCGTGCACAAATAGCAGTTCAGGATAGGCAGTACTGCGGTACTTCACCATTCGCTTTACGAGCTGAACCATGCGTTCCACCCAGAACTCTGACCACGTATAGCCAGGCCCACATGCCCGAACCTGGTCTGCCAGGTGCATGGCAGCAAGATGCAGCTTGTATGTCGTCAAAAATCTGCCCCCGTAGGCCTGCATTCTCGAACATGTTGGCAAAGTGCTTTAGAGACGGCAGTCACACAAGCTTCACAAGTCTGCAATACGCATACGCAGGTCCATCAGCTGTCTGTTTGCCCAAGCGAGTACATCTGCAGCGTGCGGACCTTCTCTACAATTCTGCCATACTCCAACAGATCTTTCTGTGCCTGCAATATTCGCTCTTCGGTGTGTTGACCATCATGCCACTTCATGAAATAAAGGACCGAGGACCGCAGCAGTGTCCACTGCTCGTCGAAAGCCTTCTTCAGCCCGAGATGCTCTCGTTTCCACGGTAGGTCGTGGAGGAGAAACATGGAGAATGTCTCGGTGAATGCCAGCCATTCCTCCATCATCCACAGTCCTCTGTACCTGCACCAGCAGCAAACGATAGAGTTCATCGACACACTAGTGTGCCCCACAGTACTGTGGGGCATGCAATGCAACAGTAACGATTGCTTCACAGAAGGTGCATGTCGAGACACCGACAGAGATGGCAGGAGACTCACCGAATCAAGTCGGTGTACGGCTTGCCAAACAACTCTGTCACCAGAATTTCAGATCCCTTTTTTGAGATGTGTTGCCGGATGTAAGTCGGGAGAACATGTCCTCCAGAAGACACCTGCCTCAGCCACATGCGCCAGAAGTCCTTGAGGATGCCCAGCAAGAAGATGTGTGCAATCCCGTATCGAAAGAAATGACACGGGCTGCACACTTAAGATTAAGCAGTCAGTACTGCCCGTCCTTGCAGGAAACAGGTACATATTCGGGAAGACAGTCCGAACAGCAAGAGACATACTTCACGTAGGACAGGCTCTGGAACATCGGTTCTCCGCGAGCTCCGAGCTCCTTCTGCATCTGGTTGGCCCACTCCTCCCGCTGGGTCTGATCCTTCTTTTCGACTGCTTCCAGTGATGGGTGCAGCACCTGGTCTTGATAGAGTTTTGCCTTTCTACCGCGCATCTTGATTTCAAGGTCGCTTAGCTTCAGCACATTGTCTGTCAGCCAGGTACTTGGGGCGACATCGATGGGATCAGTGAAGGCTGTCCTCGCAAGGTAACGCCCATCATCCTTCTGGAGGTAACCTAGCGGCACGCGAGGATGGTCCCCAGAGGTATCAACAGCAGCCAATTCCTGTGGATGCAACGTCTGACCTGCCATTGGTGCACAGTGCCCAGCTGCGGCATAACATGGGACCCTCTGTTTCATTCCAGCATCAAACCCCAACCACCTGCATACATACGGCAGCTGTATATATCTGCATATATCTGCAGATACACCAGGTGGGGTCTCAAGTGTAGCCCCTGCACGCGTCTGGATCTGGAATATCCGCCTTCCAGTCCACACAGCAACGTACCGGACAGTGTTGGCTTCGTGGTTGTGGGCCCCCGACATCGCACACGCAAAGCAGGCATTCGGCCCGGTATGATGCAAGCCGCCTGTTAACTTGGTCATGAACGGGATGTCTCCCTGTGCACACACCAGAACCGGCCACACTTTCAGCAGCTGTGGCCCGCCAACATCGACCAGGAGAGGTGTGGAACCTGGTCGGCCTGTAGGTTCACTCAGTGTGAGAGACTGCTCAACAGGAGTGGAATGTCGTTGAAGTCAGTAGGCATGTACAGCAACACCACACCTGGATCATGTTTCTCAAAGAATTCTATGATGGGGGCCATGACATCATGGTAAGAGCCAGGCTCTGTTGGGCCTTGAACGATGCACACCGGGGACCATGTTATATTCTTGGCTTGCAAACCCTCTGGCGCATCAGTCAACTTCAGCCCACAAGCCAACGTACCGTACACTTTGTTGGTGTAGATCTGGACACCATCCCCCCCTGCAGGAACCGGTGGCATTGTCACACTAGAGCTAGGCAGCAACTACATGCCGTATTACTGGCGCAGGTTAGGTGCACCGTACCCACTGAAAACGGAATCACAATTTCATTCTCCTCAACGGAGGGGTTGCTGAGCTTGTGGCCTATAGCGGCGTCCACGTGCAGTCCGGCGGGGCTGCTCAAAAAAGATGCAGGGTCTTGGTAGGCCTGTTTTCGCTGCTCACGGTATGCATCGAGGTCTTCCAATACTGGATCCAGAAGGTCCAATACCGTTGCCCGTACATCAAAGTAGTAAATATTCCGCTTGGGGAACACCCCACCAGTTTCAGAAACGTCAAAACGCCGGTTGCCACAGCCTTCAGCAGCACACACTGCATCTGCATTTCCATGATACTGAGCCGGATCCATTGTTGGAAAGACAGTCCAACACTTGTCACATATATGTTTAGTACACGTGGTGCTTGATTCCACGTCCAATACCGCCTTCACCATATGGTATGATGCTGGGTACAAATTGTCAGGCGGCAGGATTAGGTGGTGCATCATCGCACAGTACTGATCAATCACTGTGTCTGTGACTCTGTGATCGTTCTTCATCGTCGCCAACCAGTAACAGGCCTGCACAACGGTGACGGCATGCCCCGGTGTGATGGGATCCCCTCGGTGCGCACACAACCATGCGCCGGTCCCCTTCTTAGGCGGTCGACCACCCTGTTGCGCAGCATGGACTTCCTGCAACCGCCGTTGCGCCGGAGCCAGATGGACACCGATGGGCCTAGGTGCATACACACCCTGAGCGGCTGCGGCCTCAGCGAGCTCTTGACCCGGTAATGGGCCACGATCGCCAGCTGGCCGAGGGGCGATGTCATCCTCGTCTTCCTCATCCAGGTCCTCTAGTCCGCCTCGGGCTCTCCAGTCGTCATCTCCGATCAACTCCTGCAACAACACAGTTCTAGCAACAAGCGTCCTAGCCCACTCTGTCATGCATAAATATGCACCGGTACTAGAGAGGTACCTCTCTGATGTACTGCTCTAACATGGACTTGTGCAACTCAGCTGCGGGATCAGGATGTCACACCTCATAGGCAGCATTGAAGGCAGTCGCCCTTGCCATAGCGATTAAATCGGCCTCTTCTGCTGTGAAATACACAGGTGCATCTGCCTCAGTGCCTACCGCCCAATCTTCCGTGCATTCTGGAATGCTGTACGTGTATGCCTCTGGGGAGCCGGAGCCAGCAGCAGGCTCGTCTTGCAGAGATGCCCCCAAGGGCAGCCTCGTGTCGCAGCCGGCAAATGGACCGCCAACGTCGGTGTCGGTATGATGAGCCACACCCAGGGCAGCCTGGCACTCGTGCCGCGTTGCATGCGGTCTGCTAGAGGGCGCGAAAGGAGTGTGACAGTGCTTGCATCTGTACCTCTGAGCACCATTTGCGTCAGGGTCACTGTAAATACCTTTCTGCGCAAGACTGTACTCCATGTCAGCCTTTGTCCTCCTAACACGTTTCGCCATGGGCTCCGTCGCTACGTGATCGGCCTGCATACTTGAACGGTTGCGGATGCAGGTGGTGCGAGCGGCGATTAATCGTAAAACGCAATTGTACTGGCTCCACTGTGCTCCATATCAAACGCGTCCAATCACCAAGAGGCTAATTATAATACCATCTCTCTCACCCGATCCGTGATGCGCACGACAGAGCACTCGCCTTGCATCTTTGGCCCACAGTCCAGCGACTTCATCAAAGCTGGTCGTGGCGACTAGAGGCTTAAGCCTCTAGTCGCCACTGCCACGCGGTCCCGCATTCAAACCGCAAGCTACGTACAAATATCCAGCATGTACAAACTACCACCGATCACCTGCCACCGCGCACTGTCACACAACCCAGTTCAAGGAAACCTTTCATAGGCGTAGGCATCATGGCAAATGTGCTTTTGAAATGCAACAATGTTGACGGCAAGTCGCAGCAGATTTTCAGCAAGTGTCATACCAAACCGCGCGATCAAAATTCGTTCATGCTCACATTGCTAGTGAATTGTGGCATCAATGTATCCCACGATACCGATGGGTCCGAATGGAAGCGGCACAAGTTCAGAGTGACTCCCACGGGATCAAAGTCTACAGGCGCGACCGGAGCCATTTACACAGGCGCTGATTTACTGGAGTTGTTGTGTGACACCGTTGCATTACCCGAGGGAGCCGATCCCGTAACACCAGAGCTGCCTGGCAAGGTCTGGGCGGTTTCGAGTTTGACGGGGCCAACTCCGGCTGCCACGAGCACGCTCGATCGTGGCGGCAGTCGGTCATGCGTCAGCGACGGGACGACTGCAAGGAACGTGGACTCCAAAGTTGCTAAATTGAGGGGCGGTATCTTCATGTGCGCGAAGATCCGGGAGACATTGAAAGCACTACCCGAGGGGTATAAAAAAAGCGCCAAGGCGAAAAAGGTACTTGACGACACGACTACGCCAGACGGCTGTTGGCTTCAGGTGACGCCCGTTGAAGGAATGGTTGAGTTTGCAAAAGAGGTGCGCAGAGCTACCCCGATTGCAAGTGCACGTGCATGTGGTCGATTGCAAGTGCATGTGCTAAGTTGTCTGCTATACTGACATAGGCAATGGAGAATGGCGAGACAGACAAAGAGAAGGAGGCCGGACGCAAAATTCATAATCTGACACAGGCATGGGAACAGATGATGATGGGGTATACGACGCTTGTTGGTAGCAGGTACTCTTGCCCTCACTGTGACCGGAACCTGCTTCCTCCGGATGGTTCAACACAATGCACTGTGCAGGACTGCGGTCAACGGACGCATGGGCAATAACAATGTCAACATCCGCAAATTCGCAGCAGCACTGCGAGCTAATCCCGCGGCAACACACGAGGCAAAAGGACCAGGGAAATCCTTAATGGAACTTTCCATGCAGTTTGACAGAAAGCTGGCACGTGCTCTAGAGCCTGTTCAATTGGATTGTGCGAATGGGCCATGTGCTGATAATGATGGGATGCGTGCGTTACAGGTCAGGCACGATGGTGGTACAGCCGCAGTGGCTGGCCATGTACAGAAGACAAGGCTGGAATGGGCCTTTGATGACGGCCACTATCCTCCGTGGCAGCCTGATGAACCTAAGTACAAGTTCGAGCCCACATGGGAGATCACTGCTAAGGATGCCAATGTGTCCAACCTCGAGAGAACAGGTCAGACACCAGAGAAAGATCATCTTGAACCTGACCCCATCGCCCGAGCCATCCCCCTGCAGCTTCCCCCGGGTGTAGCTGGCAACCTGAAGCAGGTACGATGGTGTCAAGTGCAGGCATCATCGAAGTCTGTGTACTAGCAGCCAAATTGAGACTATGAGATGCTGCTCGCAGTTGTTGGCAGCCCAATATCTGATAGCTTAAGAACATGTTCAGGTCATGCACGGCAACACGAGATGTATCGCCACGGAGAGGAAGATACCAGAGAGGCTGAGGTACATGGGATTGACCCCAGAGACGGCCAACCTGAGGTACTTACCACCTCCTGAGGTCGGCAGGAAGAGACCAGAACCCGATCCGATTGCTGGCGTCGGTGCATCTACGGAATGGCGCCCTCCTAGCAAATTGGCCTCCGAGTTTGATGTGGGCACTCACGGTGAGGGGGCCCACAGAGCCGTTTCAGAGGTAACATGCTCTCGACTTCTAATACCTGCAAAGGCACGGGGTGCCAGCATGTCATGGGCGGTATGATTGTACTGCCTGCCCCATTCAAGGACTGATTGTGTCTGCTAATAGCAGGTCATGCAAGTCACTGGTCATGGACATCAGACCCCGTATGTCTCCCCTGCAATGTTCTGTGCACAGTTGCCGACCCAGGCTGCGGAGACAGACCAGACACACAACGCAACAGTGGTGCCATCCGTGGCCGTTGACAGTGCAGCTGTGGATGATATGATGGCGATGATTGGCATCGACGATGTAGACCTGATGGGCCTACCTTTGAGCGACAAGGAGGCAAATGGGGATGGGACACTTCCTTCCCCTGATGTCCAGGTGCGGTCAGATCTCCACTAGACTGCTATGTGCATGTATGCACCAACTCAGCATTGCCTAATACTCAGTGATCTGCACCGCACACAACATGTCCAACCCATACTCAGCCTGCACAGCTGCAGGTCAGCTCCACAAGCCACCCCGTCGTTGACCGTAAGGAATTCCTGAAGAGTGAACTGGCTCGCCTGGCCAAGGAACTGACATCAATTCAGAGCAAGATCGACGAGCAAGAAGCAGTGATTGAAGAATGCAAGCAGGGCTGTGCTGGCAAGCGCAACAATGTCAAGCCCAAAATGCGGACCGCACAGGACACAGTCGGGAAACTGAAGGTGTGGCTCAGCCTACGTTTGCAATGTGTTCTTCAGGTCAAAATGACTATAGGGGATAATAAGCCGTGTGGCGGAGCTGCAGGAAACCAAGATGGAACTAATGGAGCAAAAGATGGCCTACTTTGAGGAGCTGCAGAATCTAGTGACTCAATGGGATAATTGAAGTGTGCTGCCGAGCTGGCGGGAGCCTTTACCTGTTTCCGAGAGATACTGCAAAGGGGAAGGTACACTCCAGCACTGGTTGCTGGGATCACGAGGCAGAGGGTGATGGTGCACGGATGGCGGCATTTTTTCTTATTATTTTTATTGATGCCAACTGCACCGCCTGAGCCATGGCTCAGCTGGCGCTGGCCAGCTGCTATAGCTACAGCCTACATGTGATGGCTGCTTCGGTACCTCACCGATTGCCAGTGCGACGGCACGGACACGAGGGCCAGAGTGGCATGATAGTATCGACAATAACTATTTTCCGGACAATAGGAGCTCCGGATGATGTAAAGCAGCTGCAGCCTATACACGGACCGCATGACCGGGTATCTGTTATCGCATGTCGTGTGCACCAACTGTACATCATCGTGGTATAACAGCACTCGTTGCTTACGCCTGACGAGTACATCATTGGTGAAAGAGTGTCAGTAATGTGCCGGTTTTTAAGGACGTGAACACGCCACGCGAGGAATGTTCTCGTCGAGCGCATCTTGCCGGTCCACGTGCACTGCATGATGCAGGCCGAAGTGCACATCACCCAGGCACTCGTGCACATTTCACACGATTGAATGGACAGCTCGCGCACTCGTCGCACAGAAGTGTACATTTTCCACAGTCGCAGCGCGTCGACCGTGAAACATCACCGTTCACATCCCTGTCAGAAAGCACGTTAGCTGTACAGCACTCGGCCACTCCTGCGTCGATCGCCATACAGTTCATACACATCTGGACACTGTTTGCATACTGTTCAGCGGGCAATGGGTCACTGATAATGTACAGCATCACCTGCCTGGCATCCTTGTAGTGCCTCATCAGGACGCGCACGCACCTTAGCCTCTTACATCTGTCATGGAAACGACGGAGCTGGAGTATTCTAGCATTACTGCATGTTCCGAACAGCACTGCATCCTCAGATTTTGATGATTCGATCGTTTTCCGCATCCAAATTACAGTGCCCACAGGTGCACCTCAGCAGCACACGCATGCTCCGTAGCCTCATACATCTGTCACAGAAACGACGGAAACGGTGTATTCTAGCATTTATGCATGTTCCGAACAGCACCGCATGCTCAGATTTTGATGATTCGATCGTTTTCCGTATCCAAATTACAGTGCCCACAGGTGCACCTCAGCAGCACACGCATGCTCCGTAGCCTCATACATCTGTCATGGAAACGAAGGAGCTGGTCTCTTCTAGCATTTATACATGTTCCGAACAGCACTGCATGCTCAGATTTTGATGATTCGATCGTTTTCCGCATCCAGATTACAGTGCCCACAGGTGCACCTCAGCAGCACTAGTGCACCACATCAGGACGCGCACGCACCTTAGCCTCTTACATCTGTCATGGAAACGACGGAGCTGGAGTATTCTAGCATTACTGCATGTTCCGAACAGCACTGCATCCTCAGATTTTGATGATTCGATCGTTTTCCGCATCCAAATTACAGTGCCCACAGGTGCACCTCAGCAGCACACGCATGCTCCGTAGCCTCATACATCTGTCACAGAAACGACGGAAATGGTGTATTCTAGCATTTATGCATGTTCCGAACAGCACCGCATGCTCAGATTTTGATGATTCGATCGTTTTCCGTATCCAAATTACAGTGCCCACAGGTGCACCTCAGCAGCACACGCATGCTCCGTAGCCTCTTACATCTGTCATGGAAACGACGGAGCTGGAGTATTCTAGCATTACTGCATGTTCCGAACAGCACTGCATCCTCAGATTTTGATGATTCGATCGTTTTCCGCATCCAAATTACAGTGCCCACAGGTGCACCTCAGCAGCACACGCATGCTCCGTAGCCTCATACATCTGTCATGGAAACGAAGGAGCTGGTCTCTTCTAGCATTTATACATGTTCCGAACAGCACAGCATGCTCAGATTTTGATGATTCGATCGTTTTCCGCATCCAGATTACAGTGCCCACAGGTGCACCCCAGCAGCACTAGTGCACCTCATCAGGACGCGCACGCACCTTAGCCTCTTACATCTGTCATGGAAACGACGGAGCTGGAGTATTCTAGCATTACTGCATGTTCCGAACAGCACTGCATCCTCAGATTTTGATGATTCGATCGTTTTCCGCATCCAAATTACAGTGCCCACAGGTGCACCTCAGCAGCACACGCATGCTCCGTAGCCTCATACATCTGTCACAGAAACGACGGAAATGGTGTATTCTAGCATTTATGCATGTTCCGAACAGCACCGCATGCTCAGATTTTGATGATTCGATCGTTTTCCGTATCCAAATTACAGTGCCCACAGGTGCACCTCAGCAGCACACGCATGCTCCGTAGCCTCATACATCTGTCATGGAAACGACGGAGCTGGAGTATTCTAGCATTAATGCATGTTCCGAACAGCACTGCATCCTTAGATTTTGATGATTCGATCGTTTTCCGCATCCAAATTACAGTGCCCACAGGTGCACCTCAGCAGCACACGCATGCTCCGTAGCCTCATACATCTGTCACAGAAACGACGGAAATGGTGTATTCTAGCATTTATGCATGTTCCGAACAGCACTGTATCCTCAGATTTTAATGATTCGATCGTTTTCCGCACCCAAATTACAGTGCCCACAGGTGCACCTCAGCAGCACAAGTGCACCTCATCAGGACGCGCACGCACCTTAGCCTCTTACATCTGTCATGGAAACGACGGAGCTGGAGTATTCTAGCATTACTGCATGTTCCGAACAGCACTGCATCCTCAGATTTTGATGATTCGATCGTTTTCCGCATCCAAATTACAGTGCCCACAGGTGCACCTCAGCAGCACACGCATGCTCCGTAGCCTCATACATCTGTCATGGAAACGAAGGAGCTGGTCTCTTCTAGCATTTATACATGTTCCGAACAGCACTGCATGCTCAGATTTTGATGATTCGATCGTTTTCCGCATCCAGATTACAGTGCCCACAGGTGCACCTCAGCAGCACTAGTGCACCTCATCAGGACGCGCACGCACCTTAGCCTCTTACATCTGTCATGGAAACGACGGAGCTGGAGTATTCTAGCATTACTGCATGTTCCGAATAGCACTGCATCCTCAGATTTTGATGATTCGATCGTTTTCCGTATCCAAATTACAGTGCCCACAGGTGCACCTCAGCAGCACACGCATGCTCCGTAGCCTCATACATCTGTCATGGAAACGACGGAGCTGGAGTATTCTAGCATTAATGCATGTTCCGAACAGCACTGCATCCTCAGATTTTGATGATTCGATCGTTTTCCGCATCCAAATTACAGTGCCCACAGGTGCACCTCAGCAGCACACGCATGCTCCGTAGCCTCATACATCTGTCACAGAAACGACGGAAATGGTGTATTCTAGCATTTATGCATGTTCCGAACAGCACCGCATGCTCAGATTTTGATGATTCGATCGTTTTCCGCATCCAAATTACAGTGCCCACAGGTGCACCTCAGCAGCACACGCATGCTCCGTAGCCTCATACATCTGTCATGGAAACGAAGGAGCTGGTCACTTCTAGCATTTATACATGTTCCGAACAGCACTGCATGCTCAGATTTTGATGATTCGATCGTTTTCCGCATCCAGATTACAGTGCCCACAGGTGCACCTCAGCAGCACTAGTGCACCTCATCAGGACGCGCACGCACCTTAGCCTCTTACATCTGTCATGGAAACGACGGAGCTGGAGTATTCTAGCATTACTGCATGTTCCGAACAGCACTGCATCCTCAGATTTTGATGATTCGATCGTTTTCCGCATCCAAATTACAGTGCCCACAGGTGCACCTCAGCAGCACACGCATGCTCCGTAGCCTCATACATCTGTCATGGAAACGAAGGAGCTGGTCTCTTCTAGCATTTATACATGTTCCGAACAGCACTGCATGCTCAGATTTTGATGATTCGATCGTTTTCCGCATCCAGATTACAGTGCCCACAGGTGCACCTCAGCAGCACTAGTGCACCTCATCAGGACGCGCACGCACCTTAGCCTCTTACATCTGTCATGGAAACGACGGAGCTGGAGTATTCTAGCATTACTGCATGTTCCGAACAGCACTGCATCCTCAGATTTTGATGATTCGATCGTTTTCCGCATCCAAATTACAGTGCCCACAGGTGCACCTCAGCAGCACACGCATGCTCCGTAGCCTCATACATCTGTCACAGAAACGACGGAAATGGTGTATTCTAGCATTTATGCATGTTCCGAACAGCACCGCATGCTCAGATTTTGATGATTCGATCGTTTTCCGTATCCAAATTACAGTGCCCACAGGTGCACCTCAGCAGCACACGCATGCTCCGTAGCCTCATACATCTGTCATGGAAACGACGGAGCTGGAGTATTCTAGCATTAATGCATGTTCCGAACAGCACTGCATCCTCAGATTTTGATGATTCGATCGTTTTCCGCATCCAAATTACAGTGCCCACAGGTGCACCTCAGCAGCACACGCATGCTCCGTAGCCTCATACATCTGTCATGGAAACGAAGGAGCTGGTCTCTTCTAGCATTTATACATGTTCCGAACAGCACTGCATGCTCAGATTTTGATGATTCGATCGTTTTCCGCATCCAGATTACAGTGCCCACAGGTGCACCTCAGCAGCACTAGTGCACCTCATCAGGACGCGCACGCACCTTAGCCTCTTACATCTGTCATGGAAACGACGGAGCTGGAGTATTCTAGCATTACTGCATGTTCCGAATAGCACTGCATCCTCAGATTTTGATGATTCGATCGTTTTCCGTATCCAAATTACAGTGCCCACAGGTGCACCTCAGCAGCACACGCATGCTCCGTAGCCTCATACATCTGTCATGGAAACGACGGAGCTGGAGTATTCTAGCATTAATGCATGTTCCGAACAGCACTGCATCCTCAGATTTTGATGATTCGATCGTTTTCCGCATCCAAATTACAGTGCCCACAGGTGCACCTCAGCAGCACACGCATGCTCCGTAGCCTCATACATCTGTCACAGAAACGACGGAAATGGTGTATTCTAGCATTTATGCATGTTCCGAACAGCACCGCATGCTCAGATTTTGATGATTCGATCGTTTTCCGCATCCAAATTACAGTGCCCACAGGTGCACCTCAGCAGCACACGCATGCTCCGTAGCCTCATACATCTGTCATGGAAACGAAGGAGCTGGTCACTTCTAGCATTTATACATGTTCCGAACAGCACTGCATGCTCAGATTTTGATGATTCGATCGTTTTCCGCATCCAGATTACAGTGCCCACAGGTGCACCTCAGCAGCACTAGTGCACCTCATCAGGACGCGCACGCACCTTAGCCTCTTACATCTGTCATGGAAACGACGGAGCTGGAGTATTCTAGCATTACTGCATGTTCCGAACAGCACTGCATCCTCAGATTTTGATGATTCGATCGTTTTCCGCATCCAAATTACAGTGCCCACAGGTGCACCTCAGCAGCACACGCATGCTCCGTAGCCTCATACATCTGTCATGGAAACGAAGGAGCTGGTCTCTTCTAGCATTTATACATGTTCCGAACAGCACTGCATGCTCAGATTTTGATGATTCGATCGTTTTCCGCATCCAGATTACAGTGCCCACAGGTGCACCTCAGCAGCACTAGTGCACCTCATCAGGACGCGCACGCACCTTAGCCTCTTACATCTGTCATGGAAACGACGGAGCTGGAGTATTCTAGCATTACTGCATGTTCCGAACAGCACTGCATCCTCAGATTTTGATGATTCGATCGTTTTCCGCATCCAAATTACAGTGCCCACAGGTGCACCTCAGCAGCACACGCATGCTCCGTAGCCTCATACATCTGTCACAGAAACGACGGAAATGGTGTATTCTAGCATTTATGCATGTTCCGAACAGCACCGCATGCTCAGATTTTGATGATTCGATCGTTTTCCGTATCCAAATTACAGTGCCCACAGGTGCACCTCAGCAGCACACGCATGCTCCGTAGCCTCATACATCTGTCATGGAAACGACGGAGCTGGAGTATTCTAGCATTAATGCATGTTCCGAACAGCACTGCATCCTTAGATTTTGATGATTCGATCGTTTTCCGCATCCAAATTACAGTGCCCACAGGTGCACCTCAGCAGCACACGCATGCTCCGTAGCCTCATACATCTGTCACAGAAACGACGGAAATGGTGTATTCTAGCATTTATGCATGTTCCGAACAGCACTGTATCCTCAGATTTTAATGATTCGATCGTTTTCCGCACCCAAATTACAGTGCCCACAGGTGCACCTCAGCAGCACAAGTGCACCTCATCAGGACGCGCACGCACCTTAGCCTCTTACATCTGTCATGGAAACGACGGAGCTGGAGTATTCTAGCATTACTGCATGTTCCGAACAGCACTGCATCCTCAGATTTTGATGATTCGATCGTTTTCCGCATCCAAATTACAGTGCCCACAGGTGCACCTCAGCAGCACACGCATGCTCCGTAGCCTCATACATCTGTCATGGAAACGAAGGAGCTGGTCTCTTCTAGCATTTATACATGTTCCGAACAGCACTGCATGCTCAGATTTTGATGATTCGATCGTTTTCCGCATCCAGATTACAGTGCCCACAGGTGCACCTCAGCAGCACTAGTGCACCTCATCAGGACGCGCACGCACCTTAGCCTCTTACATCTGTCATGGAAACGACGGAGCTGGAGTATTCTAGCATTACTGCATGTTCCGAATAGCACTGCATCCTCAGATTTTGATGATTCGATCGTTTTCCGTATCCAAATTACAGTGCCCACAGGTGCACCTCAGCAGCACACGCATGCTCCGTAGCCTCATACATCTGTCATGGAAACGACGGAGCTGGAGTATTCTAGCATTAATGCATGTTCCGAACAGCACTGCATCCTCAGATTTTGATGATTCGATCGTTTTCCGCATCCAAATTACAGTGCCCACAGGTGCACCTCAGCAGCACACGCATGCTCCGTAGCCTCATACATCTGTCACAGAAACGACGGAAATGGTGTATTCTAGCATTTATGCATGTTCCGAACAGCACCGCATGCTCAGATTTTGATGATTCGATCGTTTTCCGCATCCAAATTACAGTGCCCACAGGTGCACCTCAGCAGCACACGCATGCTCCGTAGCCTCATACATCTGTCATGGAAACGAAGGAGCTGGTCACTTCTAGCATTTATACATGTTCCGAACAGCACTGCATGCTCAGATTTTGATGATTCGATCGTTTTCCGCATCCAGATTACAGTGCCCACAGGTGCACCTCAGCAGCACTAGTGCACCTCATCAGGACGCGCACGCACCTTAGCCTCTTACATCTGTCATGGAAACGACGGAGCTGGAGTATTCTAGCATTACTGCATGTTCCGAACAGCACTGCATCCTCAGATTTTGATGATTCGATCGTTTTCCGCATCCAAATTACAGTGCCCACAGGTGCACCTCATCAGGACGCGCACGCACCTTAGCCTCTTACATCTGTCATGGAAACGACGGAGCTGGAGTATTCTAGCATTACTGCATGTTCCGAACAGCACTGCATCCTCAGATTTTGATGATTCGATCGTTTTCCGCATCCAAATTACAGTGCCCACAGGTGCACCTCAGCAGCACACGCATGCTCCGTAGCCTCATACATCTGTCATGGAAACGAAGGAGCTGGTCTCTTCTAGCATTTATACATGTTCCGAACAGCACAGCATGCTCAGATTTTGATGATTCGATCGTTTTCCGCATCCAGATTACAGTGCCCACAGGTGCACCCCAGCAGCACTAGTGCACCTCATCAGGACGCGCACGCACCTTAGCCTCTTACATCTGTCATGGAAACGACGGAGCTGGAGTATTCTAGCATTACTGCATGTTCCGAACAGCACTGCATCCTCAGATTTTGATGATTCGATCGTTTTCCGCATCCAAATTACAGTGCCCACAGGTGCACCTCAGCAGCACACGCATGCTCCGTAGCCTCATACATCTGTCACAGAAACGACGGAAATGGTGTATTCTAGCATTTATGCATGTTCCGAACAGCACCGCATGCTCAGATTTTGATGATTCGATCGTTTTCCGTATCCAAATTACAGTGCCCACAGGTGCACCTCAGCAGCACACGCATGCTCCGTAGCCTCATACATCTGTCATGGAAACGACGGAGCTGGAGTATTCTAGCATTAATGCATGTTCCGAACAGCACTGCATCCTTAGATTTTGATGATTCGATCGTTTTCCGCATCCAAATTACAGTGCCCACAGGTGCACCTCAGCAGCACACGCATGCTCCGTAGCCTCATACATCTGTCACAGAAACGACGGAAATGGTGTATTCTAGCATTTATGCATGTTCCGAACAGCACTGTATCCTCAGATTTTAATGATTCGATCGTTTTCCGCACCCAAATTACAGTGCCCACAGGTGCACCTCAGCAGCACAAGTGCACCTCATCAGGACGCGCACGCACCTTAGCCTCTTACATCTGTCATGGAAACGACGGAGCTGGAGTATTCTAGCATTACTGCATGTTCCGAACAGCACTGCATCCTCAGATTTTGATGATTCGATCGTTTTCCGCATCCAAATTACAGTGCCCACAGGTGCACCTCAGCAGCACACGCATGCTCCGTAGCCTCATACATCTGTCATGGAAACGAAGGAGCTGGTCTCTTCTAGCATTTATACATGTTCCGAACAGCACTGCATGCTCAGATTTTGATGATTCGATCGTTTTCCGCATCCAGATTACAGTGCCCACAGGTGCACCTCAGCAGCACTAGTGCACCTCATCAGGACGCGCACGCACCTTAGCCTCTTACATCTGTCATGGAAACGACGGAGCTGGAGTATTCTAGCATTACTGCATGTTCCGAATAGCACTGCATCCTCAGATTTTGATGATTCGATCGTTTTCCGTATCCAAATTACAGTGCCCACAGGTGCACCTCAGCAGCACACGCATGCTCCGTAGCCTCATACATCTGTCATGGAAACGACGGAGCTGGAGTATTCTAGCATTAATGCATGTTCCGAACAGCACTGCATCCTCAGATTTTGATGATTCGATCGTTTTCCGCATCCAAATTACAGTGCCCACAGGTGCACCTCAGCAGCACACGCATGCTCCGTAGCCTCATACATCTGTCACAGAAACGACGGAAATGGTGTATTCTAGCATTTATGCATGTTCCGAACAGCACCGCATGCTCAGATTTTGATGATTCGATCGTTTTCCGCATCCAAATTACAGTGCCCACAGGTGCACCTCAGCAGCACACGCATGCTCCGTAGCCTCATACATCTGTCATGGAAACGAAGGAGCTGGTCACTTCTAGCATTTATACATGTTCCGAACAGCACTGCATGCTCAGATTTTGATGATTCGATCGTTTTCCGCATCCAGATTACAGTGCCCACAGGTGCACCTCAGCAGCACTAGTGCACCTCATCAGGACGCGCACGCACCTTAGCCTCTTACATCTGTCATGGAAACGACGGAGCTGGAGTATTCTAGCATTACTGCATGTTCCGAACAGCACTGCATCCTCAGATTTTGATGATTCGATCGTTTTCCGCATCCAAATTACAGTGCCCACAGGTGCACCTCAGCAGCACACGCATGCTCCGTAGCCTCATACATCTGTCATGGAAACGAAGGAGCTGGTCTCTTCTAGCATTTATACATGTTCCGAACAGCACTGCATGCTCAGATTTTGATGATTCGATCGTTTTCCGCATCCAGATTACAGTGCCCACAGGTGCACCTCAGCAGCACTAGTGCACCTCATCAGGACGCGCACGCACCTTAGCCTCTTACATCTGTCATGGAAACGACGGAGCTGGAGTATTCTAGCATTACTGCATGTTCCGAACAGCACTGCATCCTCAGATTTTGATGATTCGATCGTTTTCCGCATCCAAATTACAGTGCCCACAGGTGCACCTCAGCAGCACACGCATGCTCCGTAGCCTCATACATCTGTCACAGAAACGACGGAAATGGTGTATTCTAGCATTTATGCATGTTCCGAACAGCACCGCATGCTCAGATTTTGATGATTCGATCGTTTTCCGTATCCAAATTACAGTGCCCACAGGTGCACCTCAGCAGCACACGCATGCTCCGTAGCCTCATACATCTGTCATGGAAACGACGGAGCTGGAGTATTCTAGCATTAATGCATGTTCCGAACAGCACTGCATCCTTAGATTTTGATGATTCGATCGTTTTCCGCATCCAAATTACAGTGCCCACAGGTGCACCTCAGCAGCACACGCATGCTCCGTAGCCTCATACATCTGTCACAGAAACGACGGAAATGGTGTATTCTAGCATTTATGCATGTTCCGAACAGCACTGTATCCTCAGATTTTAATGATTCGATCGTTTTCCGCACCCAAATTACAGTGCCCACAGGTGCACCTCAGCAGCACAAGTGCACCTCATCAGGACGCGCACGCACCTTAGCCTCTTACATCTGTCATGGAAACGACGGAGCTGGAGTATTCTAGCATTACTGCATGTTCCGAACAGCACTGCATCCTCAGATTTTGATGATTCGATCGTTTTCCGCATCCAAATTACAGTGCCCACAGGTGCACCTCAGCAGCACACGCATGCTCCGTAGCCTCATACATCTGTCATGGAAACGAAGGAGCTGGTCTCTTCTAGCATTTATACATGTTCCGAACAGCACTGCATGCTCAGATTTTGATGATTCGATCGTTTTCCGCATCCAGATTACAGTGCCCACAGGTGCACCTCAGCAGCACTAGTGCACCTCATCAGGACGCGCACGCACCTTAGCCTCTTACATCTGTCATGGAAACGACGGAGCTGGAGTATTCTAGCATTACTGCATGTTCCGAATAGCACTGCATCCTCAGATTTTGATGATTCGATCGTTTTCCGTATCCAAATTACAGTGCCCACAGGTGCACCTCAGCAGCACACGCATGCTCCGTAGCCTCATACATCTGTCATGGAAACGACGGAGCTGGAGTATTCTAGCATTAATGCATGTTCCGAACAGCACTGCATCCTCAGATTTTGATGATTCGATCGTTTTCCGCATCCAAATTACAGTGCCCACAGGTGCACCTCAGCAGCACACGCATGCTCCGTAGCCTCATACATCTGTCACAGAAACGACGGAAATGGTGTATTCTAGCATTTATGCATGTTCCGAACAGCACCGCATGCTCAGATTTTGATGATTCGATCGTTTTCCGCATCCAAATTACAGTGCCCACAGGTGCACCTCAGCAGCACACGCATGCTCCGTAGCCTCATACATCTGTCATGGAAACGAAGGAGCTGGTCACTTCTAGCATTTATACATGTTCCGAACAGCACTGCATGCTCAGATTTTGATGATTCGATCGTTTTCCGCATCCAGATTACAGTGCCCACAGGTGCACCTCAGCAGCACTAGTGCACCTCATCAGGACGCGCACGCACCTTAGCCTCTTACATCTGTCATGGAAACGACGGAGCTGGAGTATTCTAGCATTACTGCATGTTCCGAACAGCACTGCATCCTCAGATTTTGATGATTCGATCGTTTTCCGCATCCAAATTACAGTGCCCACAGGTGCACCTCAGCAGCACACGCATGCTCCGTAGCCTCATACATCTGTCATGGAAACGAAGGAGCTGGTCTCTTCTAGCATTTATACATGTTCCGAACAGCACTGCATGCTCAGATTTTGATGATTCGATCGTTTTCCGCATCCAGATTACAGTGCCCACAGGTGCACCTCAGCAGCACTAGTGCACCTCATCAGGACGCGCACGCACCTTAGCCTCTTACATCTGTCATGGAAACGACGGAGCTGGAGTATTCTAGCATTACTGCATGTTCCGAACAGCACTGCATCCTCAGATTTTGATGATTCGATCGTTTTCCGCATCCAAATTACAGTGCCCACAGGTGCACCTCAGCAGCACACGCATGCTCCGTAGCCTCATACATCTGTCACAGAAACGACGGAAATGGTGTATTCTAGCATTTATGCATGTTCCGAACAGCACCGCATGCTCAGATTTTGATGATTCGATCGTTTTCCGTATCCAAATTACAGTGCCCACAGGTGCACCTCAGCAGCACACGCATGCTCCGTAGCCTCATACATCTGTCATGGAAACGACGGAGCTGGAGTATTCTAGCATTAATGCATGTTCCGAACAGCACTGCATCCTTAGATTTTGATGATTCGATCGTTTTCCGCATCCAAATTACAGTGCCCACAGGTGCACCTCAGCAGCACACGCATGCTCCGTAGCCTCATACATCTGTCACAGAAACGACGGAAATGGTGTATTCTAGCATTTATGCATGTTCCGAACAGCACTGTATCCTCAGATTTTAATGATTCGATCGTTTTCCGCACCCAAATTACAGTGCCCACAGGTGCACCTCAGCAGCACAAGTGCACCTCATCAGGACGCGCACGCACCTTAGCCTCTTACATCTGTCATGGAAACGACGGAGCTGGAGTATTCTAGCATTACTGCATGTTCCGAACAGCACTGCATCCTCAGATTTTGATGATTCGATCGTTTTCCGCATCCAAATTACAGTGCCCACAGGTGCACCTCAGCAGCACACGCATGCTCCGTAGCCTCATACATCTGTCATGGAAACGAAGGAGCTGGTCTCTTCTAGCATTTATACATGTTCCGAACAGCACTGCATGCTCAGATTTTGATGATTCGATCGTTTTCCGCATCCAGATTACAGTGCCCACAGGTGCACCTCAGCAGCACTAGTGCACCTCATCAGGACGCGCACGCACCTTAGCCTCTTACATCTGTCATGGAAACGACGGAGCTGGAGTATTCTAGCATTACTGCATGTTCCGAATAGCACTGCATCCTCAGATTTTGATGATTCGATCGTTTTCCGTATCCAAATTACAGTGCCCACAGGTGCACCTCAGCAGCACACGCATGCTCCGTAGCCTCATACATCTGTCATGGAAACGACGGAGCTGGAGTATTCTAGCATTAATGCATGTTCCGAACAGCACTGCATCCTCAGATTTTGATGATTCGATCGTTTTCCGCATCCAAATTACAGTGCCCACAGGTGCACCTCAGCAGCACACGCATGCTCCGTAGCCTCATACATCTGTCACAGAAACGACGGAAATGGTGTATTCTAGCATTTATGCATGTTCCGAACAGCACCGCATGCTCAGATTTTGATGATTCGATCGTTTTCCGCATCCAAATTACAGTGCCCACAGGTGCACCTCAGCAGCACACGCATGCTCCGTAGCCTCATACATCTGTCATGGAAACGAAGGAGCTGGTCACTTCTAGCATTTATACATGTTCCGAACAGCACTGCATGCTCAGATTTTGATGATTCGATCGTTTTCCGCATCCAGATTACAGTGCCCACAGGTGCACCTCAGCAGCACTAGTGCACCTCATCAGGACGCGCACGCACCTTAGCCTCTTACATCTGTCATGGAAACGACGGAGCTGGAGTATTCTAGCATTACTGCATGTTCCGAACAGCACTGCATCCTCAGATTTTGATGATTCGATCGTTTTCCGCATCCAAATTACAGTGCCCACAGGTGCACCTCAGCAGCACACGCATGCTCCGTAGCCTCATACATCTGTCACAGAAACGACGGAAATGGTGTATTCTAGCATTTATGCATGTTCTGAATAGCACCGCATGCTCAGATTTTGATGATTCGATCGTTTTCCGCATCCAGATTACAGTGCCCACAGGTGCACCTCAGCAGCACAAGTGCACCTCATCAGGACGCGCACGCACCTTAGCCTCTTACATCTGTCATGGAAACGACGGAGCTGGAGTATTCTAGCATTACTGCATGTTCCGAACAGCACTGCATCCTCAGATTTTGATGATTCGATCGTTTTCCGCATCCAAATTACAGTGCCCACAGGTGCACCTCAGCAGCACACGCATGCTCCGTAGCCTCATACATCTGTCATGGAAACGAAGGAGCTGGTCTCTTCTAGCATTTATACATGTTCCGAACAGCACTGCATGCTCAGATTTTGATGATTCGATCGTTTTCCGCATCCAGATTACAGTGCCCACAGGTGCACCTCAGCAGCACTAGTGCACCTCATCAGGACGCGCACGCACCTTAGCCTCTTACATCTGTCATGGAAACGACGGAGCTGGAGTATTCTAGCATTACTGCATGTTCCGAACAGCACTGCATCCTCAGATTTTGATGATTCGATCGTTTTCCGCATCCAAATTACAGTGCCCACAGGTGCACCTCAGCAGCACACGCATGCTCCGTAGCCTCATACATCTGTCATGGAAACGAAGGAGCTGGTCTCTTCTAGCATTTATACATGTTCCGAACAGCACTGCATGCTCAGATTTTGATGATTCGATCGTTTTCCGCATCCAGATTACAGTGCCCACAGGTGCACCTCAGCAGCACTAGTGCACCTCATCAGGACGCGCACGCACCTTAGCCTCTTACATCTGTCATGGAAACGACGGAGCTGGAGTATTCTAGCATTACTGCATGTTCCGAACAGCACTGCATCCTCAGATTTTGATGATTCGATCGTTTTCCGCATCCAAATTACAGTGCCCACAGGTGCACCTCAGCAGCACACGCATGCTCCGTAGCCTCATACATCTGTCACAGAAACGACGGAAATGGTGTATTCTAGCATTTATGCATGTTCCGAACAGCACCGCATGCTCAGATTTTGATGATTCGATCGTTTTCCGTATCCAAATTACAGTGCCCACAGGTGCACCTCAGCAGCACACGCATGCTCCGTAGCCTCATACATCTGTCATGGAAACGACGGAGCTGGAGTATTCTAGCATTAATGCATGTTCCGAACAGCACTGCATCCTTAGATTTTGATGATTCGATCGTTTTCCGCATCCAAATTACAGTGCCCACAGGTGCACCTCAGCAGCACACGCATGCTCCGTAGCCTCATACATCTGTCACAGAAACGACGGAAATGGTGTATTCTAGCATTTATGCATGTTCCGAACAGCACTGTATCCTCAGATTTTAATGATTCGATCGTTTTCCGCACCCAAATTACAGTGCCCACAGGTGCACCTCAGCAGCACAAGTGCACCTCATCAGGACGCGCACGCACCTTAGCCTCTTACATCTGTCATGGAAACGACGGAGCTGGAGTATTCTAGCATTACTGCATGTTCCGAACAGCACTGCATCCTCAGATTTTGATGATTCGATCGTTTTCCGCATCCAAATTACAGTGCCCACAGGTGCACCTCAGCAGCACACGCATGCTCCGTAGCCTCATACATCTGTCATGGAAACGAAGGAGCTGGTCTCTTCTAGCATTTATACATGTTCCGAACAGCACTGCATGCTCAGATTTTGATGATTCGATCGTTTTCCGCATCCAGATTACAGTGCCCACAGGTGCACCTCAGCAGCACTAGTGCACCTCATCAGGACGCGCACGCACCTTAGCCTCTTACATCTGTCATGGAAACGACGGAGCTGGAGTATTCTAGCATTACTGCATGTTCCGAATAGCACTGCATCCTCAGATTTTGATGATTCGATCGTTTTCCGTATCCAAATTACAGTGCCCACAGGTGCACCTCAGCAGCACACGCATGCTCCGTAGCCTCATACATCTGTCATGGAAACGACGGAGCTGGAGTATTCTAGCATTAATGCATGTTCCGAACAGCACTGCATCCTCAGATTTTGATGATTCGATCGTTTTCCGCATCCAAATTACAGTGCCCACAGGTGCACCTCAGCAGCACACGCATGCTCCGTAGCCTCATACATCTGTCACAGAAACGACGGAAATGGTGTATTCTAGCATTTATGCATGTTCCGAACAGCACCGCATGCTCAGATTTTGATGATTCGATCGTTTTCCGCATCCAAATTACAGTGCCCACAGGTGCACCTCAGCAGCACACGCATGCTCCGTAGCCTCATACATCTGTCATGGAAACGAAGGAGCTGGTCACTTCTAGCATTTATACATGTTCCGAACAGCACTGCATGCTCAGATTTTGATGATTCGATCGTTTTCCGCATCCAGATTACAGTGCCCACAGGTGCACCTCAGCAGCACTAGTGCACCTCATCAGGACGCGCACGCACCTTAGCCTCTTACATCTGTCATGGAAACGACGGAGCTGGAGTATTCTAGCATTACTGCATGTTCCGAACAGCACTGCATCCTCAGATTTTGATGATTCGATCGTTTTCCGCATCCAAATTACAGTGCCCACAGGTGCACCTCAGCAGCACACGCATGCTCCGTAGCCTCATACATCTGTCACAGAAACGACGGAAATGGTGTATTCTAGCATTAATGCATGTTCCGAACAGCACCGCATGCTCAGATTTTGATGATTCGATCGTTTTCCGCATCCAAATTACAGTGCCCACAGGTGCACCTCAGCAGCACACGCATGCTCCGTAGCCTCATACATCTGTCATGGAAACGAAGGAGCTGGTCTCTTCTAGCATTTATACATGTTCCGAACAGCACTGCATGCTCAGATTTTGATGATTCGATCGTTTTCCGCATCCAGATTACAGTGCCCACAGGTGCACCTCAGCAGCACTAGTGCACCTCATCAGGACGCGCACGCACCTTAGCCTCTTACATCTGTCATGGAAACGACGGAGCTGGAGTATTCTAGCATTACTGCATGTTCCGAACAGCACTGCATCCTCAGATTTTGATGATTCGATCGTTTTCCGCATCCAAATTACAGTGCCCACAGGTGCACCTCAGCAGCACACGCATGCTCCGTAGCCTCATACATCTGTCACAGAAACGACGGAAATGGTGTATTCTAGCATTTATGCATGTTCTGAATAGCACCGCATGCTCAGATTTTGATGATTCGATCGTTTTCCGCATCCAAATTACAGTGCCCACAGGTGCACCTCAGCAGCACACGCATGCTCCGTAGCCTCATACATCTGTCATGGAAACGACGGAGCTGGAGTATTCTAGCATTAATGCATGTTCCGAACAGCACTGCATCCTCAGATTTTGATGATTCGATCGTTTTCCGCATCCAAATTACAGTGCCCACAGGTGCACCTCAGCAGCACACGCATGCTCCGTAGCCTCATACATCTGTCACAGAAACGACGGAAATGGTGTATTCTAGCATTTATGCATGTTCCGAACAGCACTGCATCCTCAGATTTTGATGATTCGATCGATTTCCGCATCCAAATTACAGTGCCCACAGGTGCACCTCAGCAGCACACGCATGCTCCGTAGCCTCATACATCTGTCACAGAAACGACGGAAATGGTGTATTCTAGCATTTATGCATGTTCCGAACAGCACTGCATGCTCAGATTTTAATGATTCGATCGTTTTCCGCACCCAAATTACAGTGCCCACAGGTGCACCTCAGCAGCACACGCATGCTCCGTAGCCTCATACATCTGTCACAGAAACGACGGAAATGGTGTATTCTAGCATTTATGCATGTTCCGAACAGCACTGCATCCTCAGATTTTAATGATTCGATCGTTTTCCGCACCCAAATTACAGTGCCCACAGGTGCACCTCAGCAGCACAAGTGCACCTCATCAGGACGCGCACGCACCTTAGCCTCTTACATCTGGCATGGAAACGACGGAGCTGGAGTATTCTAGCATTAATGCATGTTCCGAACAGCACTGCATCCTCAGATTTTGATGATTCGATCGTTTTCCGCATCCAAATTACAGTGCCCACAGGTGCACCTCAGCAGCACACGCATGCTCCGTAGCCTCATACATCTGTCACAGAAACGACGGAAATGGTGTATTCTAGCATTTATGCATGTTCCGAACAGCACCGCATGCTCAGATTTTGATGATTCGATCGTTTTCCGCATCCAAATTACAGTGCCCACAGGTGCACCTCAGCAGCACACGCATGCTCCGTAGCCTCATACATCTGTCATGGAAACGAAGGAGCTGGTCTCTTCTAGCATTTATACATGTTCCGAACAGCACTGCATGCTCAGATTTTGATGATTCGATCGTTTTCCGCATCCAGATTACAGTGCCCACAGGTGCACCTCAGCAGCACTAGTGCACCTCATCAGGACGCGCACGCACCTTAGCCTCTTACATCTGTCATGGAAACGACGGAGCTGGAGTATTCTAGCATTACTGCATGTTCCGAACAGCACTGCATCCTCAGATTTTGATGATTCGATCGTTTTCCGCATCCAAATTACAGTGCCCACAGGTGCACCTCAGCAGCACACGCATGCTCCGTAGCCTCATACATCTGTCATGGAAACGAAGGAGCTGGTCTCTTCTAGCATTTATACATGTTCCGAACAGCACTGCATGCTCAGATTTTGATGATTCGATCGTTTTCCGCATCCAGATTACAGTGCCCACAGGTGCACCTCAGCAGCACTAGTGCACCTCATCAGGACGCGCACGCACCTTAGCCTCTTACATCTGTCATGGAAACGACGGAGCTGGAGTATTCTAGCATTACTGCATGTTCCGAACAGCACTGCATCCTCAGATTTTGATGATTCGATCGTTTTCCGCATCCAAATTACAGTGCCCACAGGTGCACCTCAGCAGCACACGCATGCTCCGTAGCCTCATACATCTGTCACAGAAACGACGGAAATGGTGTATTCTAGCATTTATGCATGTTCCGAACAGCACCGCATGCTCAGATTTTGATGATTCGATCGTTTTCCGTATCCAAATTACAGTGCCCACAGGTGCACCTCAGCAGCACACGCATGCTCCGTAGCCTCATACATCTGTCATGGAAACGACGGAGCTGGAGTATTCTAGCATTAATGCATGTTCCGAACAGCACTGCATCCTCAGATTTTGATGATTCGATCGTTTTCCGCATCCAAATTACAGTGCCCACAGGTGCACCTCAGCAGCACACGCATGCTCCGTAGCCTCATACATCTGTCACAGAAACGACGGAAATGGTGTATTCTAGCATTTATGCATGTTCCGAACAGCACTGCATCCTCAGATTTTGATGATTCGATCGATTTCCGCATCCAAATTACAGTGCCCACAGGTGCACCTCAGCAGCACACGCATGCTCCGTAGCCTCATACATCTGTCACAGAAACGACGGAAATGGTGTATTCTAGCATTTATGCATGTTCCGAACAGCACTGCATCCTCAGATTTTAATGATTCGATCGTTTTCCGCACCCAAATTAAAGTGCCCACAGGTGCACCTCAGCAGCACAAGTGCACCTCATCAGGACGCGCACGCACCTTAGCCTCTTACATCTGTCATGGAAACGACGGAGCTGGAGTATTCTAGCATTAATGCATGTTCCGAACAGCACTGCATCCTCAGATTTTGATGATTCGATCGTTTTCCGCATCCAAATTACAGTGCCCACAGGTGCACCTCAGCAGCACACGCATGCTCCGTAGCCTCATACATCTGTCATGGAAACGAAGGAGCTGGTCTCTTCTAGCATTTATACATGTTCCGAACATCACTGCATGCTCAGATTTTGATGATTCGATCGTTTTCCGCATCCAGATTACAGTGCCCACAGGTGCACCTCAGCAGCACTAGTGCACCTCAGCAGCACACGCATGCTCCGTAGCCTCATACATCTGTCACAGAAACGACGGAAATGGTGTATTCTAGCATTTATGCATGTTCCGAACAGCACTGCATCCTCAGATTTTGATGATTCGATCGATTTCCGCATCCAAATTACAGTGCCCACAGGTGCACCTCAGCAGCACACGCATGCTCCGTAGCCTCATACATCTGTCACAGAAACGACGGAAATGGTGTATTCTAGCATTTATGCATGTTCCGAACAGCACTGCATCCTCAGATTTTAATGATTCGATCGTTTTCCGCACCCAAATTACAGTGCCCACAGGTGCACCTCAGCAGCACACGCATGCTCCGTAGCCTCATACATCTGTCACAGAAACGACGAAAATGGTGTATTCTAGCATTTATGCATGTTCCGAACAGCACTGCATCCTCAGATTTTAATGATTCGATCGTTTTCCGCACCCAAATTACAGTGCCCACAGGTGCACCTCAGCAGCACAAGTGCACCTCATCAGGACGCGCACGCACCTTAGCCTCATACATCTGTCATGGAAACGACGGAGCTGGAGTATTCTAGCATTAATGCATGTTCCGAACAGCACTGCATCCTCAGATTTTGATGATTCGATCGTTTTCCGCATCCAAATTACAGTGCCCACAGGTGCACCTCAGCAGCACACGCATGCTCCGTAGCCTCATACATCTGTCACAGAAACGACGGAAATGGTGTATTCTAGCATTTATGCATGTTCCGAACAGCACTGCATCCTCAGATTTTGATGATTCGATCGATTTCCGCATCCAAATTACAGTGCCCACAGGTGCACCTCAGCAGCACACGCATGCTCCGTAGCCTCATACATCTGTCACAGAAACGACGGAAATGGTGTATTCTAGCATTTATGCATGTTCCGAACAGCACTGCATCCTCAGATTTTAATGATTCGATCGTTTTCCGCATCCAAATTACAGTGCCCACAGGTGCACCTCAGCAGCACACGCATGCTCCGTAGCCTCATACATCTGTCATGGAAACGAAGGAGCTGGTCTCTTCTAGCATTTATACATGTTCCGAACAGCACTGCATGCTCAGATTTTGATGATTCGATCGTTTTCCGCATCCAGATTACAGTGCCCACAGGTGCACCTCAGCAGCACTAGTGCACCTCAGCAGCACACGCATGCTCCGTAGCCTCATACATCTGTCACAGAAACGACGGAAATGGTGTATTCTAGCATTTATGCATGTTCCGAACAGCACTGCATCCTCAGATTTTGATGATTCGATCGTTTTCCGCATCCAAATTACAGTGCCCACAGGTGCACCTCAGCAGCACACGCATGCTCCGTAGCCTCATACATCTGTCATGGAAACGAAGGAGCTGGTCTCTTCTAGCATTTATACATGTTTCGAACAGCACTGCATGCTCAGATTTTGATGATTCGATCGTTTTCCGCATCCAGATTACAGTGCCCACAGGTGCACCTCAGCAGCACTAGTGCACCTCATCAGGACGCGCACGCACCTTAGCCTCTTACATCTGTCATGGAAACGACGGAGCTGGAGTATTCTAGCATTACTGCATGTTCCGAACAGCACTGCATCCTCAGATTTTGATGATTCGATCGTTTTCCGCATCCAAATTACAGTGCCCACAGGTGCACCTCAGCAGCACACGCATGCTCCGTAGCCTCATACATCTGTCATGGAAACGAAGGAGCTGGTCTCTTCTAGCATTTATACATGTTCCGAACAGCACTGCATGCTCAGATTTTGATGATTCGATCGTTTTCCGCATCCAGATTACAGTGCCCACAGGTGCACCTCAGCAGCACTAGTGCACCTCATCAGGACGCGCACGCACCTTAGCCTCTTACATCTGTCATGGAAACGACGGAGCTGGAGTATTCTAGCATTACTGCATGTTCCGAACAGCACTGCATCCTCAGATTTTGATGATTCGATCGTTTTCCGCATCCAAATTACAGTGCCCACAGGTGCACCTCAGCAGCACACGCATGCTCCGTAGCCTCATACATCTGTCACAGAAACGACGGAAATGGTGTATTCTAGCATTTATGCATGTTCCGAACAGCAACGCATGCTCAGATTTTGATGATTCGATCGTTTTCCGTATCCAAATTACAGTGCCCACAGGTGCACCTCAGCAGCACACGCATGCTCCGTAGCCTCATACATCTGTCATGGAAACGACGGAGCTGGAGTATTCTAGCATTAATGCATGTTCCGAACAGCACTGCATCCTCAGATTTTGATGATTCGATCGTTTTCCGCATCCAAATTACAGTGCCCACAGGTGCACCTCAGCAGCACACGCATGCTCCGTAGCCTCATACATCTGTCACAGAAACGACGGAAATGGTGTATTCTAGCATTTATGCATGTTCCGAACAGCACTGCATCCTCAGATTTTGATGATTCGATCGATTTCCGCATCCAAATTACAGTGCCCACAGGTGCACCTCAGCAGCACACGCATGCTCCGTAGCCTCATACATCTGTCACAGAAACGACGGAAATGGTGTATTCTAGCATTTATGCATGTTCCGAACAGCACTGCATCCTCAGATTTTAATGATTCGATCGTTTTCCGCACCCAAATTACAGTGCCCACAGGTGCACCTCAGCAGCACACGCATGCTCCGTAGCCTCATACATCTGTCACAGAAACGACGGAAATGGTGTATTCTAGCATTTATGCATGTTCCGAACAGCACTGCATCCTCAGATTTTAATGATTCGATCGTTTTCCGCACCCAAATTACAGTGCCCACAGGTGCACCTCAGCAGCACAAGTGCACCTCATCAGGACGCGCACGCACCTTAGCCTCTTACATCTGTCATGGAAACGACGGAGCTGGAGTATTCTAGCATTAATGCATGTTCCGAACAGCACTGCATCCTCAGATTTTGATGATTCGATCGTTTTCCGCATCCAAATTACAGTGCCCACAGGTGCACCTCAGCAGCACACGCATGCTCCGTAGCCTCATACATCTGTCATGGAAACGAAGGAGCTGGTCTCTTCTAGCATTTATACATGTTCCGAACAGCACTGCATGCTCAGATTTTGATGATTCGATCGTTTTCCGCATCCAGATTACGGTGCCCACAGGTGCACCTCAGCAGCACTAGTGCACCTCAGCAGCACACGCATGCTCCGTAGCCTCATACATCTGTCACAGAAACGACGGAAATGGTGTATTCTAGCATTTATGCATGTTCCGAACAGCACTGCATCCTCAGATTTTAATGATTCGATCGTTTTCCGCACCCAAATTACAGTGCCCACAGGTGCACCTCAGCAGCACACGCATGCTCCGTAGCCTCATACATCTGTCACAGAAACGACGGAAATGGTGTATTCTAGCATTTATGCATGTTCCGAACAACACTGCATCCTCAGATTTTAATGATTCGATCGTTTTCCGCACCCAAATTACAGTGCCCACAGGTGCACCTCAGCAGCACAAGTGCACCTCATCAGGACGCGCACGCACCTTAGCCTCTTACATCTGTCATGGAAACGACGGAGCTGGAGTATTCTAGCATTAATGCATGTTCCGAACAGCACTGCATCCTCAGATTTTGATGATTCGATCGTTTTCCGCATCCAAATTACAGTGCCCACAGGTGCACCTCAGCAGCACACGCATGCTCCGTAGCCTCATACATCTGTCACAGAAACGACGGAAATGGTGTATTCTAGCATTTATGCATGTTCCGAACAGCACCGCATGCTCAGATTTTGATGATTCGATCGTTTTCCGCATCCAAATTACAGTGCCCACAGGTGCACCTCAGCAGCACACGCATGCTCCGTAGCCTCATACATCTGTCATGGAAACGAAGGAGCTGGTCTCTTCTAGCATTTATACATGTTCCGAACAGCACTGCATGCTCAGATTTTGATGATTCGATCGTTTTCCGCATCCAGATTACAGTGCCCACAGGTGCACCTCAGCAGCACTAGTGCACCTCATCAGGACGCGCACGCACCTTAGCCTCTTACATCTGTCATGGAAACGACGGAGCTGGATTATTCTAGCATTAATGCATGTTCCGAACAGCACTGCATCCTCAGATTTTTGATGATTCGATCGTTTTCCGCATCCAAATTACAGTGCCCACAGGTGCACCTCAGCAGCACACGCATGCTCCGTAGCCTCATACATCTGTCATGGAAACGAAGGAGCTGGTCTCTTCTAGCATTTATACATGTTTCGAACAGCACTGCATGCTCAGATTTTGATGATTCGATCGTTTTCCGCATCCAGATTACAGTGCCCACAGGTGCACCTCAGCAGCACTAGTGCACCTCATCAGGACGCGCACGCACCTTAGCCTCTTACATCTGTCATGGAAACGACGGAGCTGGAGTATTCTAGCATTACTGCATGTTCCGAACAGCACTGCATCCTCAGATTTTGATGATTCGATCGTTTTCCGCATCCAAATTACAGTGCCCACAGGTGCACCTCAGCAGCACACGCATGCTCCGTAGCCTCATACATCTGTCACAGAAACGACGGAAATGGTGTATTCTAGCATTTATGCATGTTCCGAACAGCAACGCATGCTCAGATTTTGATGATTCGATCGTTTTCCGTATCCAAATTACAGTGCCCACAGGTGCACCTCAGCAGCACACGCATGCTCCGTAGCCTCATACATCTGTCATGGAAACGACGGAGCTGGAGTATTCTAGCATTAATGCATGTTCCGAACAGCACTGCATCCTCAGATTTTAATGATTCGATCGTTTTCCGCACCCAAATTACAGTGCCCACAGGTGCACCTCAGCAGCACACGCATGCTCCGTAGCCTCATACATCTGTCACAGAAACGACGGAAATGGTGTATTCTAGCATTTATGCATGTTCCGAACAGCACTGCATGCTCAGATTTTAATGATTCGATCGTTTTCCGCACCCAAATTACAGTGCCCACAGGTGCACCTCAGCAGCACAAGTGCACCTCATCAGGACGCGCACGCACCTTAGCCTCTTACATCTGTCATGGAAACGACGGAGCTGGATTATTCTAGCATTAATGCATGTTCCGAACAGCACTGCATCCTCAGATTTTGATGATTCGATCGTTTTCCGCATCCAAATTACAGTGCCCACAGGTGCACCTCAGCAGCACACGCATGCTCCGTAGCCTCATACATCTGTCACAGAAACGACGGAAATGGTGTATTCTAGCATTTATGCATGTTCCGAACAGCACTGCATCCTCAGATTTTGATGATTCGATCGTTTTCCGCATCCAAATTACAGTGCCCACAGGTGCACCTCAGCAGCACACGCATGCTCCGTAGCCTCATACATCTGTCATGGAAACGAAGGAGCTGGTCTCTTCTAGCATTTATACATGTTCCGAACAGCACTGCATGCTCAGATTTTGATGATTCGATCGTTTTCCGCATCCAGATTACAGTGCCCACAGGTGCACCTCAGCAGCACAAGTGCACCTCAGCAGGACGCGCACGCACCTTAGCCTCTTACATCTGTCATGGAAACGACGGAGCTGGAGTATTCTAGCATTAATGCATGTTCCGAACAGCACTGCATCCTCAGATTTTGATGATTCGATCGTTTTCCGCATCCAAATTACAGTGCCCACAGGTGCACCTCAGCAGCACACGCATGCTCCGTAGCCTCATACATCTGTCACAGAAACGACGGAAATGGTGTATTCTAGCATTTATGCATGTTCCGAACAGCACTGCATGCTCAGATTTTAATGATTCGATCGTTTTCCGCACCCAAATTACAGTGCCCACAGGTGCACCTCAGCAGCACAAGTGCACCTCATCAGGACGCGCACGCACCTTAGCCTCTTACATCTGTCATGGAAACGACGGAGCTGGATTATTCTAGCATTAATGCATGTTCCGAACAGCACTGCATCCTCAGATTTTGATGATTCGATCGTTTTCCGCATCCAAATTACAGTGCCCACAGGTGCACCTCAGCAGCACACGCATGCTCCGTAGCCTCATACATCTGTCACAGAAACGACGGAAATGGTGTATTCTAGCATTTATGCATGTTCCGAACAGCACTGCATCCTCAGATTTTGATGATTCGATCGATTTCCGCATCCAAATTACAGTGCCCACAGGTGCACCTCAGCAGCACACGCATGCTCCGTAGCCTCATACATCTGTCATGGAAACGAAGGAGCTGGTCTCTTCTAGCATTTATACATGTTCCGAACAGCACTGCATGCTCAGATTTTGATGATTCGATCGTTTTCCGCATCCAGATTACAGTGCCCACAGGTGCACCTCAGCAGCACACACATGCTCCGTAGCCTCATACATCTGTCACAGAAACGACGGAAATGGTGTATTCTAGCATTTATGCATGTTCCGAACAGCAACGCATGCTCAGATTTTGATGATTCGATCGTTTTCCGTATCCAAATTACAGTGCCCACAGGTGCACCTCAGCAGCACACGCATGCTCCGTAGCCTCATACATCTGTCATGGAAACGACGGAGCTGGAGTATTCTAGCATTAATGCATGTTCCGAACAGCACTGCATCCTCAGATTTTGATGATTCGATCGTTTTCCGCATCCAAATTACAGTGCCCACAGGTGCACCTCAGCAGCACACGCATGCTCCGTAGCCTCATACATCTGTCACAGAAACGACGGAAATGGTGTATTCTAGCATTTATGCATGTTCCGAACAGCACTGCATCCTCAGATTTTGATGATTCGATCGATTTCCGCATCCAAATTACAGTGCCCACAGGTGCACCTCAGCAGCACACGCATGCTCCGTAGCCTCATACATCTGTCACAGAAACGACGGAAATGGTGTATTCTAGCATTTATGCATGTTCCGAACAGCACTGCATCCTCAGATTTTAATGATTCGATCGTTTTCCGCACCCAAATTACAGTGCCCACAGGTGCACCTCAGCAGCACACGCATGCTCCGTAGCCTCATACATCTGTCACAGAAACGACGGAAATGGTGTATTCTAGCATTTATGCATGTTCCGAACAGCACTGCATCCTCAGATTTTAATGATTCGATCGTTTTCCGCACCCAAATTACAGTGCCCACAGGTGCACCTCAGCAGCACAAGTGCACCTCATCAGGACGCGCACGCACCTTAGCCTCTTACATCTGTCATGGAAACGACGGAGCTGGAGTATTCTAGCATTAATGCATGTTCCGAACAGCACTGCATCCTCAGATTTTGATGATTCGATCGTTTTCCGCATCCAAATTACAGTGCCCACAGGTGCACCTCAGCAGCACACGCATGCTCCGTAGCCTCATACATCTGTCACAGAAACGACGGAAATGGTGTATTCTAGCATTTATGCATATTCCGAACAGCACCGCATGCTCAGATTTTGATGATTCGATCGTTTTCCGCATCCAAATTACAGTGCCCACAGGTGCACCTCAGCAGCACACGCATGCTCCGTAGCCTCATACATCTGTCATGGAAACGAAGGAGCTGGTCTCTTCTAGCATTTATACATGTTCCGAACAGCACTGCATGCTCAGATTTTGATGATTCGATCGTTTTCCGCATCCAGATTACAGTGCCCACAGGTGCACCTCAGCAGCACTAGTGCACCTCATCAGGACGCGCACGCACCTTAGCCTCTTACATCTGTCATGGAAACGACGGAGCTGGAGTATTCTAGCATTACTGCATGTTCCGAACAGCACTGCATCCTCAGATTTTGATGATTCGATCGTTTTTCCGCATCCAAATTACAGTGCCCACAGGTGCACCTCAGCAGCACACGCATGCTCCGTAGCCTCATACATCTGTCATGGAAACGAAGGAGCTGGTCTCTTCTAGCATTTATACATGTTCCGAACAGCACTGCATGCTCAGATTTTGATGATTCGATCGTTTTCCGCATCCAGATTACAGTGCCCACAGGTGCACCTCAGCAGCACTAGTGCACCTCATCAGGACGCGCACGCACCTTAGCCTCTTACATCTGTCATGGAAACGACGGAGCTGGAGTATTCTAGCATTACTGCATGTTCCGAACAGCACTGCATCCTCAGATTTTGATGATTCGATCGTTTTCCGCATCCAAATTACAGTGCCCACAGGTGCACCTCAGCAGCACACGCATGCTCCGTAGCCTCATACATCTGTCACAGAAACGACGGAAATGGTGTATTCTAGCATTTATGCATGTTCCGAACAGCAACGCATGCTCAGATTTTGATGATTCGATCGTTTTCCGTATTTAAATTACAGTGCCCACAGGTGCACCTCAGCAGCACACGCATGCTCCGTAGCCTCATACATCTGTCATGGAAACGACGGAGCTGGAGTATTCTATCATTAATGCATGTTCCGAACAGCACTGCATCCTCAGATTTTGATGATTCGATCGTTTTCCGCATCCAAATTACAGTGCCCACAGGTTGCACCTCAGCAGCACACGCATGCTCCGTAGCCTCATACATCTGTCATGGAAACGAAGGAGCTGGTCTCTTCTAGCATTTATACATGTTCCGAACAGCACTGCATGCTCAGATTTTGATGATTCGATCGTTTCCGCATCCAGATTACAGTGCCCACAGGTGCACCTCAGCAGCACTAGTGCACCTCATCAGGACGCGCACGCACCTTAGCCTCTTACATCTGTCATGGAAACGACGGAGCTGGAGTATTCTAGCATTACTGCATGTTCCGAACAGCACTGCATCCTCAGATTTTGATGATTCGATCGTTTTCCGCATCCAAATTACAGTGCCCACAGGTGCACCTCAGCAGCACACGCATGCTCCGTAGCCTCATACATCTGTCACAGAAACGACGGAAATGGTGTATTCTAGCATTTATGCATGTTCCGAACAGCAACGCATGCTCAGATTTTGATGATTCGATCGTTTTCCGTATCCAAATTACAGTGCCCACAGGTGCACCTCAGCAGCACACGCATGCTCCGTAGCCTCATACATCTGTCATGGAAACGACGGAGCTGGAGTATTCTAGCATTAATGCATGTTCCGAACAGCACTGCATCCTCAGATTTTGATGATTCGATCGTTTTCCGCATCCAAATTACAGTGCCCACAGGTGCACCTCAGCAGCACACGCATGCTCCGTAGCCTCATACATCTGTCACAGAAACGACGGAAATGGTGTATTCTAGCATTTATGCATGTTCCGAACAGCACTGCATCCTCAGATTTTGATGATTCGATCGACTTCCGCATCCAAATTACAGTGCCCACAGGTGCACCTCAGCAGCACACGCATGCTCCGTAGCCTCATACATCTGTCACAGAAACGACGGAAATGGTGTATTCTAGCATTTATGCATGTTCCGAACAGCACTGCATCCTCAGATTTTAATGATTCGATCGTTTTCCGCACCCAAATTACAGTGCCCACAGGTGCACCTCAGCAGCACACGCATGCTCCGTAGCCTCATACATCTGTCTCAGAAACGACGGAAATGGTGTATTCTAGCATTTATGCATGTTCCGAACAGCACTGCATCCTCAGATTTTAATGATTCGATCGTTTTCCGCACCCAATTACAGTGCCCACAGGTGCACCTCAGCAGCACAGTGCACCTCATCAGGACGCGCACGCACCTTAGCCTCTTACATCTGTCATGGAAACGACGGAGCTGGAGTATTCTAGCATTAATGCATGTTCCGAACAGCACTGCATCCTCAGATTTTGATGATTCGATCGTTTTCCGCATCCAAATTACAGTGCCCACAGGTGCACCTCAGCAGCACACGCATGCTCCGTAGCCTCATACATCTGTCACAGAAACGACGGAAATGGTGTATTCTAGCATTTATGCATGTTCCGAACAGCACGCATGCTCAGATTTTGATGATTCGATCGTTTTCCGCATCCAAATTACAGTGCCCACAGGTGCACCTCAGCAGCACACGCATGCTCCGTAGCCTCATACATCTGTCACAGAAACGACGGAAATGGTGTATTCTAGCATTTATGCATGTTCCGAACAGCACTGCATCCTCAGATTTTAATGATTCGATCGTTTTCCGCACCCAAATTACAGTGCCCACAGGTGCACCTCAGCAGCACTAGTGCACCTCATCAGGACGCGCACGCACCTTAGCCTCTTACATCTGTCATGGAAACGACGGAGCTGGATTATTCTAGCATTAATGCATGTTCCGAACAGCACTGCATCCTCAGATTTTGATGATTCGATCGTTTTCCGCATCCAAATTACAGTGCCCACAGGTGCACCTCAGCAGCACACGCATGCTCCGTAGCCTCATACATCTGTCATGGAAACGAAGGAGCTGGTCTCTTCTAGCATTTATACATGTTCCGAACAGCACTGCATGCTCAGATTTTGATGATTCGATCGTTTTCCGCATCCAGATTACAGTGCCCACAGGTGCACCTCAGCAGCACTAGTGCACCTCATCAGGACGCGCACGCACCTTAGCCTCTTACATCTGTCATGGAAACGACGGAGCTGGAGTATTCTAGCATTACTGCATGTTCCGAACAGCACTGCATCCTCAGATTTTGATGATTCGATCGTTTTCCGCATCCAATTACAGTGCCCACAGGTGCACCTCAGCAGCACACGCATGCTCCGTAGCCTCATACATCTGTCATGGAAACGAAGGAGCTGGTCTCTTCTAGCATTTATACATGTTCCGAACAGCACTGCATGCTCAGATTTTGATGATTCGATCGTTTTCCGCATCCAGATTACAGTGCCCACAGGTGCACCTCAGCAGCACTAGTGCACCTCATCAGGACGCGCACGCACCTTAGCCTCTTACATCTGTCATGGAAACGACGGAGCTGGAGTATTCTAGCATTACTGCATGTTCCGAACAGCACTGCATCCTCAGATTTTGATGATTCGATCGTTTTCCGCATCCAAATTACAGTGCCCACAGGTGCACCTCAGCAGCACACGCATGCTCCGTAGCCTCATACATCTGTCACAGAAACGACGGAAATGGTGTATTCTAGCATTTATGCATGTTCCGAACAGCAACGCATGCTCAGATTTTGATGATTCGATCGTTTTCCGTATCCAAATTACAGTGCCCACAGGTGCACCTCAGCAGCACACGCATGCTCCGTAGCCTCATACATCTGTCATGGAAACGACGGAGCTGGAGTATTCTAGCATTAATGCATGTTCCGAACAGCACTGCATCCTCAGATTTTGATGATTCGATCGTTTTCCGCATCCAAATTACAGTGCCCACAGGTGCACCTCAGCAGCACACGCATGCTCCGTAGCCTCATACATCTGTCATGGAAACGAAGGAGCTGGTCTCTTCTAGCATTTATACATGTTCCGAACAGCACTGCATGCTCAGATTTTGATGATTCGATCGTTTTCCGCATCCAGATTACAGTGCCCACAGGTGCACCTCAGCAGCACTAGTGCACCTCATCAGGACGCGCACGCACCTTAGCCTCTTACATCTGTCATGGAAACGACGGAGCTGGAGTATTCTAGCATTACTGCATGTTCCGAACAGCACTGCATCCTCAGATTTTGATGATTCGATCGTTTTCCGCATCCAAATTACAGTGCCCACAGGTGCACCTCAGCAGCACACGCATGCTCCGTAGCCTCATACATCTGTCACAGAAACGACGGAAATGGTGTATTCTAGCATTTATGCATGTTCCGAACAGCAACGCATGCTCAGATTTTGATGATTCGATCGTTTTCCGTATCCAAATTACAGTGCCCACAGGTGCACCTCAGCAGCACACGCATGCTCCGTAGCCTCATACATCTGTCATGGAAACGACGGAGCTGGAGTATTCTAGCATTAATGCATGTTCCGAACAGCACTGCATCCTCAGATTTTGATGATTCGATCGTTTTCCGCATCCAAATTACAGTGCCCACAGGTGCACCTCAGCAGCACAGGCATGCTCCGTAGCCTCATACATCTGTCATGGAAACGACGGAGCTGGAGTATTCTAGCATTAATGCATGTTCCGAACAGCACTGCATCCTCAGATTTTGATGATTCGATCGTTTTCCGCATCCAAATTACAGTGCCCACAGGTGCACCTCAGCAGCACACGCATGCTCCGTAGCCTCATACATCTGTCACAGAAACGACGGAAATGGTGTATTCTAGCATTTATGCATGTTCCGAACAGCACCGCATGCTCAGATTTTGATGATTCGATCGTTTTCCGCATCCAAATTACAGTGCCCACAGGTGCACCTCAGCAGCACACGCATGCTCCGTAGCCTCATACATCTGTCACAGAAACGACGGAAATGGTGTATTCTAGCATTTATGCATGTTCCGAACAGCACTGCATCCTCAGATTTTAATGATTCGATCGTTTTCCGCACCCAAATTACAGTGCCCACAGGTGCACCTCAGCAGCACTAGTGCACCTCATCAGGACGCGCACGCACCTTAGCCTCTTACATCTGTCATGGAAACGACGGAGCTGGATTATTCTAGCATTAATGCATGTTCCGAACAGCACTGCATCCTCAGATTTTGATGATTCGATCGTTTTCCGCATCCAAATTACAGTGCCCACAGGTGCACCTCAGCAGCACACGCATGCTCCGTAGCCTCATACATCTGTCATGGAAACGAAGGAGCTGGTCTCTTCTAGCATTTATACATGTTCCGAACAGCACTGCATGCTCAGATTTTGATGATTCGATCGTTTTCCGCATCCAGATTACAGTGCCCACAGGTGCACCTCAGCAGCACTAGTGCACCTCATCAGGACGCGCACGCACCTTAGCCTCTTACATCTGTCATGGAAAAGACGGAGCTGGAGTATTCTAGCATTACTGCATGTTCCGAACAGCACTGCATCCTCAGATTTTGATGATTCGATCGTTTTCCGCATCCAAATTACAGTGCCCACAGGTGCACCTCAGCAGCACACGCATGCTCCGTAGCCTCATACATCTGTCATGGAAACGAAGGAGCTGGTCTCTTCTAGCATTTATACATGTTCCGAACAGCACTGCATGCTCAGATTTTGATGATTCGATCGTTTTCCGCATCCAGATTACAGTGCCCACAGGTGCACCTCAGCAGCACTAGTGCACCTCATCAGGACGCGCACGCACCTTAGCCTCTTACATCTGTCATGGAAACGACGGAGCTGGAGTATTCTAGCATTACTGCATGTTCCGAACAGCACTGCATCCTCAGATTTTGATGATTCGATCGTTTTCCGCATCCAAATTACAGTGCCCACAGGTGCACCTCAGCAGCACACGCATGCTCCGTAGCCTCATACATCTGTCACAGAAACGACGGAAATGGTGTATTCTAGCATTTATGCATGTTCCGAACAGCAACGCATGCTCAGATTTTGATGATTCGATCGTTTTCCGTATCCAAATTACAGTGCCCACAGGTGCACCTCAGCAGCACACGCATGCTCCGTAGCCTCATACATCTGTCATGGAAACGACGGAGCTGGAGTATTCTAGCATTAATGCATGTTCCGAACAGCACTGCATCCTCAGATTTTGATGATTCGATCGTTTTCCGCATCCAAATTACAGTGCCCACAGGTGCACCTCAGCAGCACACGCATGCTCCGTAGCCTCATACATCTGTCATGGAAACGAAGGAGCTGGTCTCTTCTAGCATTTATACATGTTCCGAACAGCACTGCATGCTCAGATTTTGATGATTCGATCGTTTTCCGCATCCAGATTACAGTGCCCACAGGTGCACCTCAGCAGCACTAGTGCACCTCATCAGGACGCGCACGCACCTTAGCCTCTTACATCTGTCATGGAAACGACGGAGCTGGAGTATTCTAGCATTACTGCATGTTCCGAACAGCACTGCATCCTCAGATTTTGATGATTCGATCGTTTTCCGCATCCAAATTACAGTGCCCACAGGTGCACCTCAGCAGCACACGCATGCTCCGTAGCCTCATACATCTGTCACAGAAACGACGGAAATGGTGTATTCTAGCATTTATGCATGTTCCGAACAGCAACGCATGCTCAGATTTTGATGATTCGATCGTTTTCCGTATCCAAATTACAGTGCCCACAGGTGCACCTCAGCAGCACACGCATGCTCCGTAGCCTCATACATCTGTCATGGAAACGACGGAGCTGGAGTATTCTAGCATTAATGCATGTTCCGAACAGCACTGCATCCTCAGATTTTGATGATTCGATCGTTTTCCGCATCCAAATTACAGTGCCCACAGGTGCACCTCAGCAGCACAGGCATGCTCCGTAGCCTCATACATCTGTCACAGAAACGACGGAAATGGTGTATTCTAGCATTTATGCATGTTCCGAACAGCACTGCATCCTCAGATTTTGATGATTCGATCGATTTCCGCATCCAAATTACAGTGCCCACAGGTGCACCTCAGCAGCACACGCATGCTCCGTAGCCTCATACATCTGTCACAGAAACGACGGAAATGGTGTATTCTAGCATTTATGCATGTTCCGAACAGCACTGCATCCTCAGATTTTAATGATTCGATCGTTTTCCGCACCCAAATTACAGTGCCCACAGGTGCACCTCAGCAGCACACGCATGCTCCGTAGCCTCATACATCTGTCACAGAAACGACGGAAATGGTGTATTCTAGCATTTATGCATGTTCCGAACAGCACTGCATCCTCAGATTTTGATGATTCGATCGTTTTCCGCATCCAAATTACAGTGCCCACAGGTGCACCTCAGCAGCACACGCATGCTCCGTAGCCTCATACATCTGTCATGGAAACGAAGGAGCTGGTCTCTTCTAGCATTTATACATGTTCCGAACAGCACTGCATGCTCAGATTTTGATGATTCGATCGTTTTCCGCATCCAGATTACAGTGCCCACAGGTGCACCTCAGCAGCACTAGTGCACCTCATCAGGACGCGCACGCACCTTAGCCTCTTACATCTGTCATGGAAACGACGGAGCTGGAGTATTCTAGCATTACTGCATGTTCCGAACAGCACTGCATCCTCAGATTTTGATGATTCGATCGTTTTCCGCATCCAAATTACAGTGCCCACAGGTGCACCTCAGCAGCACACGCATGCTCCGTAGCCTCATACATCTGTCACAGAAACGACGGAAATGGTGTATTCTAGCATTTATGCATGTTCCGAACAGCAACGCATGCTCAGATTTTGATGATTCGATCGTTTTCCGTATCCAAATTACAGTGCCCACAGGTGCACCTCAGCAGCACACGCATGCTCCGTAGCCTCATACATCTGTCATGGAAACGACGGAGCTGGAGTATTCTAGCATTTATGCATGTTCCGAACAGCAACGCATGCTCAGATTTTGATGATTCGATCGTTTTCCGTATCCAAATTACAGTGCCCACAGGTGCACCTCAGCAGCACACGCATGCTCCGTAGCCTCATACATCTGTCATGGAAACGACGGAGCTGGAGTATTCTAGCATTAATGCATGTTCCGAACAGCACTGCATCCTCAGATTTTGATGATTCGATCGTTTTCCGCATCCAAATTACAGTGCCCACAGGTGCACCTCAGCAGCACACGCATGCTCCGTAGCCTCATACATCTGTCACAGAAACGACGGAAATGGTGTATTCTAGCATTTATGCATGTTCCGAACAGCACTGCATCCTCAGATTTTGATGATTCGATCGATTTCCGCATCCAAATTACAGTGCCCACAGGTGCACCTCAGCAGCACACGCATGCTCCGTAGCCTCATACATCTGTCACAGAAACGACGGAAATGGTGTATTCTAGCATTTATGCATGTTCCGAACAGCACTGCATCCTCAGATTTTAATGATTCGATCGTTTTCCGCACCCAAATTACAGTGCCCACAGGTGCACCTCAGCAGCACAAGTGCACCTCATCAGGACGCGCACGCACCTTAGCCTCTTACATCTGTCATGGAAACGACGGAGCTGGAGTATTCTAGCATTAATGCATGTTCCGAACAGCACTGCATCCTCAGATTTTGATGATTCGATCGTTTTCCGCATCCAAATTACAGTGCCCACAGGTGCACCTCAGCAGCACACGCATGCTCCGTAGCCTCATACATCTGTCACAGAAACGACGGAAATGGTGTATTCTAGCATTTATGCATGTTCCGAACAGCACCGCATGCTCAGATTTTGATGATTCGATCGTTTTCCGCATCCAAATTACAGTGCCCACAGGTGCACCTCAGCAGCACACGCATGCTCCGTAGCCTCATACATCTGTCACAGAAACGACGGAAATGGTGTATTCTAGCATTTATGCATGTTCCGAACAGCACTGCATCCTCAGATTTTAATGATTCGATCGTTTTCCGCACCCAAATTACAGTGCCCACAGGTGCACCTCAGCAGCACAAGTGCACCTCATCAGGACGCGCACGCACCTTAGCCTCTTACATCTGTCATGGAAACGACGGAGCTGGAGTATTCTAGCATTAATGCATGTTCCGAACAGCACTGCATCCTCAGATTTTGATGATTCGATCGTTTTCCGCATCCAAATTACAGTGCCCACAGGTGCACCTCAGCAGCACACGCATGCTCCGTAGCCTCATACATCTGTCACAGAAACGACGGAAATGGTGTATTCTAGCATTTATGCATATTCCGAACAGCACCGCATGCTCAGATTTTGATGATTCGATCGTTTTCCGCATCCAAATTACAGTGCCCACAGGTGCACCTCAGCAGCACACGCATGCTCCGTAGCCTCATACATCTGTCATGGAAACGAAGGAGCTGGTCTCTTCTAGCATTTATACATGTTCCGAACAGCACTGCATGCTCAGATTTTGATGATTCGATCGTTTTCCGCATCCAGATTACAGTGCCCACAGGTGCACCTCAGCAGCACTAGTGCACCTCATCAGGACGCGCACGCACCTTAGCCTCTTACATCTGTCATGGAAACGACGGAGCTGGAGTATTCTAGCATTACTGCATGTTCCGAACAGCACTGCATCCTCAGATTTTGATGATTCGATCGTTTTCCGCATACAAATTACAGTGCCCACAGGTGCACCTCAGCAGCACACGCATGCTCCGTAGCCTCATACATCTGTCATGGAAACGAAGGAGCTGGTCTCTTCTAGCATTTATACATGTTCCGAACAGCACTGCATGCTCAGATTTTGATGATTCGATCGTTTTCCGCATCCAGATTACAGTGCCCACAGGTGCACCTCAGCAGCACTAGTGCACCTCATCAGGACGCGCACGCACCTTAGCCTCTTACATCTGTCATGGAAACGACGGAGCTGGAGTATTCTAGCATTACTGCATGTTCCGAACAGCACTGCATCCTCAGATTTTGATGATTCGATCGTTTTCCGCATCCAAATTACAGTGCCCACAGGTGCACCTCAGCAGCACACGCATGCTCCGTAGCCTCATACATCTGTCACAGAAACGACGGAAATGGTGTATTCTAGCATTTATGCATGTTCCGAACAGCAACGCATGCTCAGATTTTGATGATTCGATCGTTTTCCGTATTTAAATTACAGTGCCCACAGGTGCACCTCAGCAGCACACGCATGCTCCGTAGCCTCATACATCTGTCATGGAAACGACGGAGCTGGAGTATTCTATCATTAATGCATGTTCCGAACAGCACTGCATCCTCAGATTTTGATGATTCGATCGTTTTCCGCATCCAAATTACAGTGCCCACAGGTGCACCTCAGCAGCACACGCATGCTCCGTAGCCTCATACATCTGTCATGGAAACGAAGGAGCTGGTCTCTTCTAGCATTTATACATGTTCCGAACAGCACTGCATGCTCAGATTTTGATGATTCGATCGTTTTCCGCATCCAGATTACAGTGCCCACAGGTGCACCTCAGCAGCACTAGTGCACCTCATCAGGACGCGCACGCACCTTAGCCTCTTATATCTGTCATGGAAACGACGGAGCTGGAGTATTCTAGCATTACTGCATGTTCCGAACAGCACTGCATCCTCAGATTTTGATGATTCGATCGTTTTCCGCATCCAAATTACAGTGCCCACAGGTGCACCTCAGCAGCACACGCATGCTCCGTAGCCTCATACATCTGTCACAGAAACGACGGAAATGGTGTATTCTAGCATTTATGCATGTTCCGAACAGCAACGCATGCTCAGATTTTGATGATTCGATCGTTTTCCGTATCCAAATTACAGTGCCCACAGGTGCACCTCAGCAGCACACGCATGCTCCGTAGCCTCATACATCTGTCATGGAAACGACGGAGCTGGAGTATTCTAGCATTAATGCATGTTCCGAACAGCACTGCATCCTCAGATTTTGATGATTCGATCGTTTTCCGCATCCAAATTACAGTGCCCACAGGTGCACCTCAGCAGCACACGCATGCTCCGTAGCCTCATACATCTGTCACAGAAACGACGGAAATGGTGTATTCTAGCATTTATGCATGTTCCGAACAGCACTGCATCCTCAGATTTTGATGATTCGATCGACTTCCGCATCCAAATTACAGTGCCCACAGGTGCACCTCAGCAGCACACGCATGCTCCGTAGCCTCATACATCTGTCACAGAAACGACGGAAATGGTGTATTCTAGCATTTATGCATGTTCCGAACAGCACTGCATCCTCAGATTTTAATGATTCGATCGTTTTCCGCACCCAAATTACAGTGCCCACAGGTGCACCTCAGCAGCACACGCATGCTCCGTAGCCTCATACATCTGTCTCAGAAACGACGGAAATGGTGTATTCTAGCATTTATGCATGTTCCGAACAGCACTGCATCCTCAGATTTTAATGATTCGATCGTTTTCCGCACCCAAATTACAGTGCCCACAGGTGCACCTCAGCAGCACAAGTGCACCTCATCAGGACGCGCACGCACCTTAGCCTCTTACATCTGTCATGGAAACGACGGAGCTGGAGTATTCTAGCATTAATGCATGTTCCGAACAGCACTGCATCCTCAGATTTTGATGATTCGATCGTTTTCCGCATCCAAATTACAGTGCCCACAGGTGCACCTCAGCAGCACACGCATGCTCCGTAGTCTCATACATCTGTCACAGAAACGACGGAAATGGTGTATTCTAGCATTTATGCATGTTCCGAACAGCACCGCATGCTCAGATTTTGATGATTCGATCGTTTTCCGCATCCAAATTACAGTGCCCACAGGTGCACCTCAGCAGCACACGCATGCTCCGTAGCCTCATACATCTGTCACAGAAACGACGGAAATGGTGTATTCTAGCATTTATGCATGTTCCGAACAGCACTGCATCCTCAGATTTTAATGATTCGATCGTTTTCCGCACCCAAATTACAGTGCCCACAGGTGCACCTCAGCAGCACTAGTGCACCTCATCAGGACGCGCACGCACCTTAGCCTCTTACATCTGTCATGGAAACGACGGAGCTGGATTATTCTAGCATTAATGCATGTTCCGAACAGCACTGCATCCTCAGATTTTGATGATTCGATCGTTTTCCGCATCCAAATTACAGTGCCCACAGGTGCACCTCAGCAGCACACGCATGCTCCGTAGCCTCATACATCTGTCATGGAAACGAAGGAGCTGGTCTCTTCTAGCATTTATACATGTTCCGAACAGCACTGCATGCTCAGATTTTGATGATTCGATCGTTTTCCGCATCCAGATTACAGTGCCCACAGGTGCACCTCAGCAGCACTAGTGCACCTCATCAGGACGCGCACGCACCTTAGCCTCTTACATCTGTCATGGAAACGACGGAGCTGGAGTATTCTAGCATTACTGCATGTTCCGAACAGCACTGCATCCTCAGATTTTGATGATTCGATCGTTTTCCGCATCCAAATTACAGTGCCCACAGGTGCACCTCAGCAGCACACGCATGCTCCGTAGCCTCATACATCTGTCATGGAAACGAAGGAGCTGGTCTCTTCTAGCATTTATACATGTTCCGAACAGCACTGCATGCTCAGATTTTGATGATTCGATCGTTTTCCGCATCCAGATTACAGTGCCCACAGGTGCACCTCAGCAGCACTAGTGCACCTCATCAGGACGCGCACGCACCTTAGCCTCTTACATCTGTCATGGAAACGACGGAGCTGGAGTATTCTAGCATTACTGCATGTTCCGAACAGCACTGCATCCTCAGATTTTGATGATTCGATCGTTTTCCGCATCCAAATTACAGTGCCCACAGGTGCACCTCAGCAGCACACGCATGCTCCGTAGCCTCATACATCTGTCACAGAAACGACGGAAATGGTGTATTCTAGCATTTATGCATGTTCCGAACAGCAACGCATGCTCAGATTTTGATGATTCGATCGTTTTCCGTATCCAAATTACAGTGCCCACAGGTGCACCTCAGCAGCACACGCATGCTCCGTAGCCTCATACATCTGTCATGGAAACGACGGAGCTGGAGTATTCTAGCATTAATGCATGTTCCGAACAGCACTGCATCCTCAGATTTTGATGATTCGATCGTTTTCCGCATCCAAATTACAGTGCCCACAGGTGCACCTCAGCAGCACACGCATGCTCCGTAGCCTCATACATCTGTCATGGAAACGAAGGAGCTGGTCTCTTCTAGCATTTATACATGTTCCGAACAGCACTGCATGCTCAGATTTTGATGATTCGATCGTTTTCCGCATCCAGATTACAGTGCCCACAGGTGCACCTCAGCAGCACTAGTGCACCTCATCAGGACGCGCACGCACCTTAGCCTCTTACATCTGTCATGGAAACGACGGAGCTGGAGTATTCTAGCATTACTGCATGTTCCGAACAGCACTGCATCCTCAGATTTTGATGATTCGATCGTTTTCCGCATCCAAATTACAGTGCCCACAGGTGCACCTCAGCAGCACACGCATGCTCCGTAGCCTCATACATCTGTCACAGAAACGACGGAAATGGTGTATTCTAGCATTTATGCATGTTCCGAACAGCAACGCATGCTCAGATTTTGATGATTCGATCGTTTTCCGTATCCAAATTACAGTGCCCACAGGTGCACCTCAGCAGCACACGCATGCTCCGTAGCCTCATACATCTGTCATGGAAACGACGGAGCTGGAGTATTCTAGCATTAATGCATGTTCCGAACAGCACTGCATCCTCAGATTTTGATGATTCGATCGTTTTCCGCATCCAAATTACAGTGCCCACAGGTGCACCTCAGCAGCACAGGCATGCTCCGTAGCCTCATACATCTGTCACAGAAACGACGGAAATGGTGTATTCTAGCATTTATGCATGTTCCGAACAGCACTGCATCCTCAGATTTTGATGATTCGATCGATTTCCGCATCCAAATTACAGTGCCCACAGGTGCACCTCAGCAGCACACGCATGCTCCGTAGCCTCATACATCTGTCACAGAAACGACGGAAATGGTGTATTCTAGCATTTATGCATGTTCCGAACAGCACTGCATCCTCAGATTTTAATGATTCGATCGTTTTCCGCACCCAAATTACAGTGCCCACAGGTGCACCTCAGCAGCACACGCATGCTCCGTAGCCTCATACATCTGTCACAGAAACGACGGAAATGGTGTATTCTAGCATTTATGCATGTTCCGAACAGCACTGCATCCTCAGATTTTGATGATTCGATCGTTTTCCGCATCCAAATTACAGTGCCCACAGGTGCACCTCAGCAGCACACGCATGCTCCGTAGCCTCATACATCTGTCATGGAAACGAAGGAGCTGGTCTCTTCTAGCATTTATACATGTTCCGAACAGCACTGCATGCTCAGATTTTGATGATTCGATCGTTTTCCGCATCCAGATTACAGTGCCCACAGGTGCACCTCAGCAGCACTAGTGCACCTCATCAGGACGCGCACGCACCTTAGCCTCTTACATCTGTCATGGAAACGACGGAGCTGGAGTATTCTAGCATTACTGCATGTTCCGAACAGCACTGCATCCTCAGATTTTGATGATTCGATCGTTTTCCGCATCCAAATTACAGTGCCCACAGGTGCACCTCAGCAGCACACGCATGCTCCGTAGCCTCATACATCTGTCACAGAAACGACGGAAATGGTGTATTCTAGCATTTATGCATGTTCCGAACAGCAACGCATGCTCAGATTTTGATGATTCGATCGTTTTCCGTATCCAAATTACAGTGCCCACAGGTGCACCTCAGCAGCACACGCATGCTCCGTAGCCTCATACATCTGTCATGGAAACGACGGAGCTGGAGTATTCTAGCATTTATGCATGTTCCGAACAGCAACGCATGCTCAGATTTTGATGATTCGATCGTTTTCCGTATCCAAATTACAGTGCCCACAGGTGCACCTCAGCAGCACACGCATGCTCCGTAGCCTCATACATCTGTCATGGAAACGACGGAGCTGGAGTATTCTAGCATTAATGCATGTTCCGAACAGCACTGCATCCTCAGATTTTGATGATTCGATCGTTTTCCGCATCCAAATTACAGTGCCCACAGGTGCACCTCAGCAGCACACGCATGCTCCGTAGCCTCATACATCTGTCACAGAAACGACGGAAATGGTGTATTCTAGCATTTATGCATGTTCCGAACAGCACTGCATCCTCAGATTTTGATGATTCGATCGATTTCCGCATCCAAATTACAGTGCCCACAGGTGCACCTCAGCAGCACACGCATGCTCCGTAGCCTCATACATCTGTCACAGAAACGACGGAAATGGTGTATTCTAGCATTTATGCATGTTCCGAACAGCACTGCATCCTCAGATTTTAATGATTCGATCGTTTTCCGCACCCAAATTACAGTGCCCACAGGTGCACCTCAGCAGCACAAGTGCACCTCATCAGGACGCGCACGCACCTTAGCCTCTTACATCTGTCATGGAAACGACGGAGCTGGAGTATTCTAGCATTAATGCATGTTCCGAACAGCACTGCATCCTCAGATTTTGATGATTCGATCGTTTTCCGCATCCAAATTACAGTGCCCACAGGTGCACCTCAGCAGCACACGCATGCTCCGTAGCCTCATACATCTGTCACAGAAACGACGGAAATGGTGTATTCTAGCATTTATGCATGTTCCGAACAGCACCGCATGCTCAGATTTTGATGATTCGATCGTTTTCCGCATCCAAATTACAGTGCCCACAGGTGCACCTCAGCAGCACACGCATGCTCCGTAGCCTCATACATCTGTCACAGAAACGACGGAAATGGTGTATTCTAGCATTTATGCATGTTCCGAACAGCACTGCATCCTCAGATTTTAATGATTCGATCGTTTTCCGCACCCAAATTACAGTGCCCACAGGTGCACCTCAGCAGCACTAGTGCACCTCATCAGGACGCGCACGCACCTTAGCCTCTTACATCTGTCATGGAAACGACGGAGCTGGATTATTCTAGCATTAATGCATGTTCCGAACAGCACTGCATCCTCAGATTTTGATGATTCGATCGTTTTCCGCATCCAAATTACAGTGCCCACAGGTGCACCTCAGCAGCACACGCATGCTCCGTAGCCTCATACATCTGTCATGGAAACGAAGGAGCTGGTCTCTTCTAGCATTTATACATGTTCCGAACAGCACTGCATGCTCAGATTTTGATGATTCGATCGTTTTCCGCATCCAGATTACAGTGCCCACAGGTGCACCTCAGCAGCACTAGTGCACCTCATCAGGACGCGCACGCACCTTAGCCTCTTACATCTGTCATGGAAACGACGGAGCTGGAGTATTCTAGCATTACTGCATGTTCCGAACAGCACTGCATCCTCAGATTTTGATGATTCGATCGTTTTCCGCATCCAAATTACAGTGCCCACAGGTGCACCTCAGCAGCACACGCATGCTCCGTAGCCTCATACATCTGTCATGGAAACGAAGGAGCTGGTCTCTTCTAGCATTTATACATGTTCCGAACAGCACTGCATGCTCAGATTTTGATGATTCGATCGTTTTCCGCATCCAGATTACAGTGCCCACAGGTGCACCTCAGCAGCACTAGTGCACCTCATCAGGACGCGCACGCACCTTAGCCTCTTACATCTGTCATGGAAACGACGGAGCTGGAGTATTCTAGCATTACTGCATGTTCCGAACAGCACTGCATCCTCAGATTTTGATGATTCGATCGATTTCCGCATCCAAATTACAGTGCCCACAGGTGCACCTCAGCAGCACACGCATGCTCCGTAGCCTCATACATCTGTCACAGAAACGACGGAAATGGTGTATTCTAGCATTTATGCATGTTCCGAACAGCACCGCATGCTCAGATTTTGATGATTCGATCGTTTTCCGCATCCAAATTACAGTGCCCACAGGTGCACCTCAGCAGCACACGCATGCTCCGTAGCCTCATACATCTGTCACAGAAACGACGGAAATGGTGTATTCTAGCATTTATGCATGTTCCGAACAGCACTGCATCCTCAGATTTTAATGATTCGATCGTTTTCCGCACCCAAATTACAGTGCCCACAGGTGCACCTCAGCAGCACTAGTGCACCTCATCAGGACGCGCACGCACCTTAGCCTCTTACATCTGTCATGGAAACGACGGAGCTGGATTATTCTAGCATTAATGCATGTTCCGAACAGCACTGCATCCTCAGATTTTGATGATTCGATCGTTTTCCGCATCCAAATTACAGTGCCCACAGGTGCACCTCAGCAGCACACGCATGCTCCGTAGCCTCATACATCTGTCATGGAAACGAAGGAGCTGGTCTCTTCTAGCATTTATACATGTTCCGAACAGCACTGCATGCTCAGATTTTGATGATTCGATCGTTTTCCGCATCCAGATTACAGTGCCCACAGGTGCACCTCAGCAGCACTAGTGCACCTCATCAGGACGCGCACGCACCTTAGCCTCTTACATCTGTCATGGAAACGACGGAGCTGGAGTATTCTAGCATTACTGCATGTTCCGAACAGCACTGCATCCTCAGATTTTGATGATTCGATCGTTTTCCGCATCCAAATTACAGTGCCCACAGGTGCACCTCAGCAGCACACGCATGCTCCGTAGCCTCATACATCTGTCATGGAAACGAAGGAGCTGGTCTCTTCTAGCATTTATACATGTTCCGAACAGCACTGCATGCTCAGATTTTGATGATTCGATCGTTTTCCGCATCCAGATTACAGTGCCCACAGGTGCACCTCAGCAGCACTAGTGCACCTCATCAGGACGCGCACGCACCTTAGCCTCTTACATCTGTCATGGAAACGACGGAGCTGGAGTATTCTAGCATTACTGCATGTTCCGAACAGCACTGCATCCTCAGATTTTGATGATTCGATCGATTTCCGCATCCAAATTACAGTGCCCACAGGTGCACCTCAGCAGCACACGCATGCTCCGTAGCCTCATACATCTGTCACAGAAACGACGGAAATGGTGTATTCTAGCATTTATGCATGTTCCGAACAGCACTGCATCCTCAGATTTTAATGATTCGATCGTTTTCCGCACCCAAATTACAGTGCCCACAGGTGCACCTCAGCAGCACACGCATGCTCCGTAGCCTCATACATCTGTCTCAGAAACGACGGAAATGGTGTATTCTAGCATTTATGCATGTTCCGAACAGCACTGCATCCTCAGATTTTAATGATTCGATCGTTTTCCGCACCCAAATTACAGTGCCCACAGGTGCACCTCAGCAGCACAAGTGCACCTCATCAGGACGCGCACGCACCTTAGCCTCTTACATCTGTCATGGAAACGACGGAGCTGGAGTATTCTAGCATTAATGCATGTTCCGAACAGCACTGCATCCTCAGATTTTGATGATTCGATCGTTTTCCGCATCCAAATTACAGTGCCCACAGGTGCACCTCAGCAGCACACGCATGCTCCGTAGCCTCATACATCTGTCACAGAAACGACGGAAATGGTGTATTCTAGCATTTATGCATGTTCCGAACAGCACCGCATGCTCAGATTTTGATGATTCGATCGTTTTCCGCATCCAAATTACAGTGCCCACAGGTGCACCTCAGCAGCACACGCATGCTCCGTAGCCTCATACATCTGTCACAGAAACGACGGAAATGGTGTATTCTAGCATTTATGCATGTTCCGAACAGCACTGCATCCTCAGATTTTAATGATTCGATCGTTTTCCGCACCCAAATTACAGTGCCCACAGGTGCACCTCAGCAGCACTAGTGCACCTCATCAGGACGCGCACGCACCTTAGCCTCTTACATCTGTCATGGAAACGACGGAGCTGGATTATTCTAGCATTAATGCATGTTCCGAACAGCACTGCATCCTCAGATTTTGATGATTCGATCGTTTTCCGCATCCAAATTACAGTGCCCACAGGTGCACCTCAGCAGCACACGCATGCTCCGTAGCCTCATACATCTGTCATGGAAACGAAGGAGCTGGTCTCTTCTAGCATTTATACATGTTCCGAACAGCACTGCATGCTCAGATTTTGATGATTCGATCGTTTTCCGCATCCAGATTACAGTGCCCACAGGTGCACCTCAGCAGCACTAGTGCACCTCATCAGGACGCGCACGCACCTTAGCCTCTTACATCTGTCATGGAAACGACGGAGCTGGAGTATTCTAGCATTACTGCATGTTCCGAACAGCACTGCATCCTCAGATTTTGATGATTCGATCGTTTTCCGCATCCAAATTACAGTGCCCACAGGTGCACCTCAGCAGCACACGCATGCTCCGTAGCCTCATACATCTGTCATGGAAACGAAGGAGCTGGTCTCTTCTAGCATTTATACATGTTCCGAACAGCACTGCATGCTCAGATTTTGATGATTCGATCGTTTTCCGCATCCAGATTACAGTGCCCACAGGTGCACCTCAGCAGCACTAGTGCACCTCATCAGGACGCGCACGCACCTTAGCCTCTTACATCTGTCATGGAAACGACGGAGCTGGAGTATTCTAGCATTACTGCATGTTCCGAACAGCACTGCATCCTCAGATTTTGATGATTCGATCGTTTTCCGCATCCAAATTACAGTGCCCACAGGTGCACCTCAGCAGCACACGCATGCTCCGTAGCCTCATACATCTGTCACAGAAACGACGGAAATGGTGTATTCTAGCATTTATGCATGTTCCGAACAGCAACGCATGCTCAGATTTTGATGATTCGATCGTTTTCCGTATCCAAATTACAGTGCCCACAGGTGCACCTCAGCAGCACACGCATGCTCCGTAGCCTCATACATCTGTCATGGAAACGACGGAGCTGGAGTATTCTAGCATTAATGCATGTTCCGAACAGCACTGCATCCTCAGATTTTGATGATTCGATCGTTTTCCGCATCCAAATTACAGTGCCCACAGGTGCACCTCAGCAGCACACGCATGCTCCGTAGCCTCATACATCTGTCATGGAAACGAAGGAGCTGGTCTCTTCTAGCATTTATACATGTTCCGAACAGCACTGCATGCTCAGATTTTGATGATTCGATCGTTTTCCGCATCCAGATTACAGTGCCCACAGGTGCACCTCAGCAGCACTAGTGCACCTCATCAGGACGCGCACGCACCTTAGCCTCTTACATCTGTCATGGAAACGACGGAGCTGGAGTATTCTAGCATTACTGCATGTTCCGAACAGCACTGCATCCTCAGATTTTGATGATTCGATCGTTTTCCGCATCCAAATTACAGTGCCCACATGTGCACCTCAGCAGCACACGCATGCTCCGTAGCCTCATACATCTGTCACAGAAACGACGGAAATGGTGTATTCTAGCATTTATGCATGTTCCGAACAGCAACGCATGCTCAGATTTTGATGATTCGATCGTTTTCCGTATCCAAATTACAGTGCCCACAGGTGCACCTCAGCAGCACACGCATGCTCCGTAGCCTCATACATCTGTCATGGAAACGACGGAGCTGGAGTATTCTAGCATTAATGCATGTTCCGAACAGCACTGCATCCTCAGATTTTGATGATTCGATCGTTTTCCGCATCCAAATTACAGTGCCCACAGGTGCACCTCAGCAGCACAGGCATGCTCCGTAGCCTCATACATCTGTCACAGAAACGACGGAAATGGTGTATTCTAGCATTTATGCATGTTCCGAACAGCACTGCATCCTCAGATTTTGATGATTCGATCGATTTCCGCATCCAATTACAGTGCCCACAGGTGCACCTCAGCAGCACACGCATGCTCCGTAGCCTCATACATCTGTCATGGAAACGACGGAGCTGGAGTATTCTAGCATTTATGCATGTTCCGAACAGCAACGCATGCTCAGATTTTGATGATTCGATCGTTTTCCGTATCCAAATTACAGTGCCCACAGGTGCACCTCAGCAGCACACGCATGCTCCGTAGCCTCATACATCTGTCATGGAAACGAAGGAGCTGGTCTCTTCTAGCATTTATACATGTTCCGAACAGCACTGCATGCTCAGATTTTGATGATTCGATCGTTTTCCGCATCCAGATTACAGTGCCCACAGGTGCACCTCAGCAGCACTAGTGCACCTCATCAGGACGCGCACGCACCTTAGCCTCTTACATCTGTCATGGAAACGACGGAGCTGGAGTATTCTAGCATTACTGCATGTTCCGAACAGCACTGCATCCTCAGATTTTGATGATTCGATCGTTTTCCGCATCCAAATTACAGTGCCCACAGGTGCACCTCAGCAGCACACGCATGCTCCGTAGCCTCATACATCTGTCACAGAAACGACGGAAATGGTGTATTCTAGCATTTATGCATGTTCCGAACAGCAACGCATGCTCAGATTTTGATGATTCGATCGTTTTCCGTATCCAAATTACAGTGCCCACAGGTGCACCTCAGCAGCACACGCATGCTCCGTAGCCTCATACATCTGTCATGGAAACGACGGAGCTGGAGTATTCTAGCATTAATGCATGTTCCGAACAGCACTGCATCCTCAGATTTTGATGATTCGATCGTTTTCCGCATCCAAATTACAGTGCCCACAGGTGCACCTCAGCAGCACAGGCATGCTCCGTAGCCTCATACATCTGTCACAGAAACGACGGAAATGGTGTATTCTAGCATTTATGCATGTTCCGAACAGCACTGCATCCTCAGATTTTGATGATTCGATCGATTTCCGCATCCAAATTACAGTGCCCACAGGTGCACCTCAGCAGCACACGCATGCTCCGTAGCCTCATACATCTGTCACAGAAACGACGGAAATGGTGTATTCTAGCATTTATGCATGTTCCGAACAGCACTGCATCCTCAGATTTTAATGATTCGATCGTTTTCCGCACCCAAATTACAGTGCCCACAGGTGCACCTCAGCAGCACACGCATGCTCCGTAGCCTCATACATCTGTCACAGAAACGACGGAAATGGTGTATTCTAGCATTTATGCATGTTCCGAACAGCACTGCATCCTCAGATTTTGTTGATTCGATCGTTTTCCGCATCCAAATTACAGTGCCCACAGGTGCACCTCAGCAGCACACGCATGCTCCGTAGCCTCATACATCTGTCATGGAAACGAAGGAGCTGGTCTCTTCTAGCATTTATACATGTTCCGAACAGCACTGCATGCTCAGATTTTGATGATTCGATCGTTTTCCGCATCCAGATTACAGTGCCCACAGGTGCACCTCAGCAGCACTAGTGCACCTCATCAGGACGCGCACGCACCTTAGCCTCTTACATCTGTCATGGAAACGACGGAGCTGGAGTATTCTAGCATTACTGCATGTTCCGAACAGCACTGCATCCTCAGATTTTGATGATTCGATCGTTTTCCGCATCCAAATTACAGTGCCCACAGGTGCACCTCAGCAGCACACGCATGCTCCGTAGCCTCATACATCTGTCACAGAAACGACGGAAATGGTGTATTCTAGCATTTATGCATGTTCCGAACAGCAACGCATGCTCAGATTTTGATGATTCGATCGTTTTCCGTATCCAAATTACAGTGCCCACAGGTGCACCTCAGCAGCACACGCATGCTCCGTAGCCTCATACATCTGTCATGGAAACGACGGAGCTGGAGTATTCTAGCATTTATGCATGTTCCGAACAGCAACGCATGCTCAGATTTTGATGATTCGATCGTTTTCCGTATCCAAATTACAGTGCCCACAGGTGCACCTCAGCAGCACACGCATGCTCCGTAGCCTCATACATCTGTCATGGAAACGACGGAGCTGGAGTATTCTAGCATTAATGCATGTTCCGAACAGCACTGCATCCTCAGATTTTGATGATTCGATCGTTTTCCGCATCCAAATTACAGTGCCCACAGGTGCACCTCAGCAGCACACGCATGCTCCGTAGCCTCATACATCTGTCACAGAAACGACGGAAATGGTGTATTCTAGCATTTATGCATGTTCCGAACAGCACTGCATCCTCAGATTTTGATGATTCGATCGATTTCCGCATCCAAATTACAGTGCCCACAGGTGCACCTCAGCAGCACACGCATGCTCCGTAGCCTCATACATCTGTCACAGAAACGACGGAAATGGTGTATTCTAGCATTTATGCATGTTCCGAACAGCACTGCATCCTCAGATTTTAATGATTCGATCGTTTTCCGCACCCAAATTACAGTGCCCACAGGTGCACCTCAGCAGCACACGCATGCTCCGTAGCCTCATACATCTGTCTCAGAAACGACGGAAATGGTGTATTCTAGCATTTATGCATGTTCCGAACAGCACTGCATCCTCAGATTTTAATGATTCGATCGTTTTCCGCACCCAAATTACAGTGCCCACAGGTGCACCTCAGCAGCACAAGTGCACCTCATCAGGACGCGCACGCACCTTAGCCTCTTACATCTGTCATGGAAACGACGGAGCTGGAGTATTCTAGCATTAATGCATGTTCCGAACAGCACTGCATCCTCAGATTTTGATGATTCGATCGTTTTCCGCATCCAAATTACAGTGCCCACAGGTGCACCTCAGCAGCACACGCATGCTCCGTAGCCTCATACATCTGTCACAGAAACGACGGAAATGGTGTATTCTAGCATTTATGCATGTTCCGAACAGCACCGCATGCTCAGATTTTGATGATTCGATCGTTTTCCGCATCCAAATTACAGTGCCCACAGGTGCACCTCAGCAGCACACGCATGCTCCGTAGCCTCATACATCTGTCACAGAAACGACGGAAATGGTGTATTCTAGCATTTATGCATGTTCCGAACAGCACTGCATCCTCAGATTTTAATGATTCGATCGTTTTCCGCACCCAAATTACAGTGCCCACAGGTGCACCTCAGCAGCACTAGTGCACCTCATCAGGACGCGCACGCACCTTAGCCTCTTACATCTGTCATGGAAACGACGGAGCTGGATTATTCTAGCATTAATGCATGTTCCGAACAGCACTGCATCCTCAGATTTTGATGATTCGATCGTTTTCCGCATCCAAATTACAGTGCCCACAGGTGCACCTCAGCAGCACACGCATGCTCCGTAGCCTCATACATCTGTCATGGAAACGAAGGAGCTGGTCTCTTCTAGCATTTATACATGTTCCGAACAGCACTGCATGCTCAGATTTTGATGATTCGATCGTTTTCCGCATCCAGATTACAGTGCCCACAGGTGCACCTCAGCAGCACTAGTGCACCTCATCAGGACGCGCACGCACCTTAGCCTCTTACATCTGTCATGGAAACGACGGAGCTGGAGTATTCTAGCATTACTGCATGTTCCGAACAGCACTGCATCCTCAGATTTTGATGATTCGATCGTTTTCCGCATCCAAATTACAGTGCCCACAGGTGCACCTCAGCAGCACACGCATGCTCCGTAGCCTCATACATCTGTCATGGAAACGAAGGAGCTGGTCTCTTCTAGCATTTATACATGTTCCGAACAGCACTGCATGCTCAGATTTTGATGATTCGATCGTTTTCCGCATCCAGATTACAGTGCCCACAGGTGCACCTCAGCAGCACTAGTGCACCTCATCAGGACGCGCACGCACCTTAGCCTCTTACATCTGTCATGGAAACGACGGAGCTGGAGTATTCTAGCATTACTGCATGTTCCGAACAGCACTGCATCCTCAGATTTTGATGATTCGATCGATTTCCGCATCCAAATTACAGTGCCCACAGGTGCACCTCAGCAGCACACGCATGCTCCGTAGCCTCGTACATCTGTCACAGAAACGACGGAAATGGTGTATTCTAGCATTTATGCATGTTCCGAACAGCACCGCATGCTCAGATTTTGATGATTCGATCGTTTTCCGCATCCAAATTACAGTGCCCACAGGTGCACCTCAGCAGCACACGCATGCTCCGTAGCCTCATACATCTGTCACAGAAACGACGGAAATGGTGTATTCTAGCATTTATGCATGTTCCGAACAGCACTGCATCCTCAGATTTTAATGATTCGATCGTTTTCCGCACCCAAATTACAGTGCCCACAGGTGCACCTCAGCAGCACTAGTGCACCTCATCAGGACGCGCACGCACCTTAGCCTCTTACATCTGTCATGGAAACGACGGAGCTGGATTATTCTAGCATTAATGCATGTTCCGAACAGCACTGCATCCTCAGATTTTGATGATTCGATCGTTTCCGCATCCAAATTACAGTGCCACAGGTGCACTCAGCAGCACACGCATGCTCCGTAGCCTCATACATCTGTAATGGAAACGAAGGAGCTGGTCTCTTCTAGCATTTATACATGTTCCGAACAGCACTGCATGCTCAGATTTTGATGATTCGATCGTTTCCGCATCCAGATACAGTGCCCACAGGTGCACCTCAGCAGCACTAGTGCACCTCATCAGGACGCGCACGCACCTTAGCCTCTTACATCTGTCATGGAAACGACGGAGCTGGAGTATTCTAGCATTACTGCATGTTCCGAACAGCACTGCATCCTCAGATTTTGATGATTCGATCGTTTTCCGCATCCAAATTACAGTGCCCACAGGTGCACCTCAGCAGCACACGCATGCTCCGTAGCCTCATACATCTGTCATGGAAACGAAGGAGCTGGTCTCTTCTAGCATTTATACATGTTCCGAACAGCACTGCATGCTCAGATTTTGATGATTCGATCGTTTTCCGCATCCAGATTACAGTGCCCACAGGTGCACCTCAGCAGCACTAGTGCACCTCATCAGGATGCGCACGCACCTTAGCCTCTTACATCTGTCATGGAAACGACGGAGCTGGAGTATTCTAGCATTACTGCATGTTCCGAACAGCACTGCATCCTCAGATTTTGATGATTCGATCGATTTCCGCATCCAAATTACAGTGCCCACAGGTGCACCTCAGCAGCACACGCATGCTCCGTAGCCTCATACATCTGTCACAGAAACGACGGAAATGGTGTATTCTAGCATTTATGCATGTTCCGAACAGCACTGCATCCTCAGATTTTAATGATTCGATCGTTTTCCGCACCCAAATTACAGTGCCCACAGGTGCACCTCAGCAGCACACGCATGCTCCGTAGCCTCATACATCTGTCTCAGAAACGACGGAAATGGTGTATTCTAGCATTTATGCATGTTCCGAACAGCACTGCATCCTCAGATTTTAATGATTCGATCGTTTTCCGCACCCAAATTACAGTGCCCACAGGTGCACCTCAGCAGCACAAGTGCACCTCATCAGGACGCGCACGCACCTTAGCCTCTTACATCTGTCATGGAAACGACGGAGCTGGAGTATTCTAGCATTAATGCATGTTCCGAACAGCACTGCATCCTCAGATTTTGATGATTCGATCGTTTTCCGCATCCAAATTACAGTGCCCACAGGTGCACCTCAGCAGCACACGCATGCTCCGTAGCCTCATACATCTGTCACAGAAACGACGGAAATGGTGTATTCTAGCATTTATGCATGTTCCGAACAGCACCGCATGCTCAGATTTTGATGATTCGATCGTTTTCCGCATCCAAATTACAGTGCCCACAGGTGCACCTCAGCAGCACACGCATGCTCCGTAGCCTCATACATCTGTCACAGAAACGACGGAAATGGTGTATTCTAGCATTTATGCATGTTCCGAACAGCACTGCATCCTCAGATTTTAATGATTCGATCGTTTTCCGCACCCAAATTACAGTGCCCACAGGTGCACCTCAGCAGCACTAGTGCACCTCATCAGGACGCGCACGCACCTTAGCCTCTTACATCTGTCATGGAAACGACGGAGCTGGATTATTCTAGCATTAATGCATGTTCCGAACAGCACTGCATCCTCAGATTTTGATGATTCGATCGTTTTCCGCATCCAAATTACAGTGCCCACAGGTGCACCTCAGCAGCACACGCATGCTCCGTAGCCTCATACATCTGTCATGGAAACGAAGGAGCTGGTCTCTTCTAGCATTTATACATGTTCCGAACAGCACTGCATGCTCAGATTTTGATGATTCGATCGTTTTCCGCATCCAGATTACAGTGCCCACAGGTGCACCTCAGCAGCACTAGTGCACCTCATCAGGACGCGCACGCACCTTAGCCTCTTACATCTGTCATGGAAACGACGGAGCTGGAGTATTCTAGCATTACTGCATGTTCCGAACAGCACTGCATCCTCAGATTTTGATGATTCGATCGTTTTCCGCATCCAAATTACAGTGCCCACAGGTGCACCTCAGCAGCACACGCATGCTCCGTAGCCTCATACATCTGTCATGGAAACGAAGGAGCTGGTCTCTTCTAGCATTTATACATGTTCCGAACAGCACTGCATGCTCAGATTTTGATGATTCGATCGTTTTCCGCATCCAGATTACAGTGCCCACAGGTGCACCTCAGCAGCACTAGTGCACCTCATCAGGACGCGCACGCACCTTAGCCTCTTACATCTGTCATGGAAACGACGGAGCTGGAGTATTCTAGCATTACTGCATGTTCCGAACAGCACTGCATCCTCAGATTTTGATGATTCGATCGTTTCCGCATCCAAATTACAGTGCCCACAGGTGCACCTCAGCAGCACACGCATGCTCCGTAGCCTCATACATCTGTCACAGAAACGACGGAAATGGTGTATTCTAGCATTTATGCATGTTCCGAACAGCAACGCATGCTCAGATTTTGATGATTCGATCGTTTTCCGTATCCAAATTACAGTGCCCACAGGTGCACCTCAGCAGCACACGCATGCTCCGTAGCCTCATACATCTGTCATGGAAACGACGGAGCTGGAGTATTCTAGCATTATGCATGTTCCGAACAGCACTGCATCCTCAGATTTTGATGATTCGATCGTTTTCCGCATCCAAATTACAGTGCCCACAGGTGCACCTCAGCAGCACACGCATGCTCCGTAGCCTCATACATCTGTCATGGAAACGAAGGAGCTGGTCTCTTCTAGCATTTATACATGTTCCGAACAGCACTGCATGCTCAGATTTTGATGATTCGATCGTTTTCCGCATCCAGATTACAGTGCCCACAGGTGCACCTCAGCAGCACTAGTGCACCTCATCAGGACGCGCACGCACCTTAGCCTCTTACATCTGTCATGGAAACGACGGAGCTGGAGTATTCTAGCATTACTGCATGTTCCGAACAGCACTGCATCCTCAGATTTTGATGATTCGATCGTTTTCCGCATCCAAATTACAGTGCCCACATGTGCACCTCAGCAGCACACGCATGCTCCGTAGCCTCATACATCTGTCACAGAAACGACGGAAATGGTGTATTCTAGCATTTATGCATGTTCCGAACAGCAACGCATGCTCAGATTTTGATGATTCGATCGTTTTCCGTATCCAAATTACAGTGCCCACAGGTGCACCTCAGCAGCACACGCATGCTCCGTAGCCTCATACATCTGTCATGGAAACGACGGAGCTGGAGTATTCTAGCATTAATGCATGTTCCGAACAGCACTGCATCCTCAGATTTTGATGATTCGATCGTTTTCCGCATCCAAATTACAGTGCCCACAGGTGCACCTCAGCAGCACAGGCATGCTCCGTAGCCTCATACATCTGTCACAGAAACGACGGAAATGGTGTATTCTAGCATTTATGCATGTTCCGAACAGCACTGCATCCTCAGATTTTGATGATTCGATCGATTTCCGCATCCAAATTACAGTGCCCACAGGTGCACCTCAGCAGCACACGCATGCTCCGTAGCCTCATACATCTGTCACAGAAACGACGGAAATGGTGTATTCTAGCATTTATGCATGTTCCGAACAGCACTGCATCCTCAGATTTTAATGATTCGATCGTTTTCCGCACCCAAATTACAGTGCCCACAGGTGCACCTCAGCAGCACACGCATGCTCCGTAGCCTCATACATCTGTCACAGAAACGACGGAAATGGTGTATTCTAGCATTTATGCATGTTCCGAACAGCACTGCATCCTCAGATTTTAATGATTCGATCGTTTTCCGCACCCAAATTACAGTGCCCACAGGTGCACCTCAGCAGCACAAGTGCACCTCATCAGGACGCGCACGCACCTTAGCCTCTTACATCTGTCATGGAAACGACGGAGCTGGAGTATTCTAGCATTAATGCATGTTCCGAACAGCACTGCATCCTCAGATTTTGATGATTCGATCGTTTTCCGCATCCAAATTACAGTGCCCACAGGTGCACCTCAGCAGCACACGCATGCTCCGTAGCCTCATACATCTGTCACAGAAACGACGGAAATGGTGTATTCTAGCATTTATGCATGTTCCGAACAGCACCGCATGCTCAGATTTTGATGATTCGATCGTTTTCCGCATCCAAATTACAGTGCCCACAGGTGCACCTCAGCAGCACACGCATGCTCCGTAGCCTCATACATCTGTCATGGAAACGAAGGAGCTGGTCTCTTCTAGCATTTATACATGTTCCGAACAGCACTGCATGCTCAGATTTTGATGATTCGATCGTTTTCCGCATCCAGATTACAGTGCCCACAGGTGCACCTCAGCAGCACTAGTGCACCTCATCAGGACGCGCACGCACCTTAGCCTCTTACATCTGTCATGGAAACGACGGAGCTGGATTATTCTAGCATTAATGCATGTTCCGAACAGCACTGCATCCTCAGATTTTGATGATTCGATCGTTTTCCGCATCCAAATTACAGTGCCCACAGGTGCACCTCAGCAGCACACGCATGCTCCGTAGCCTCATACATCTGTCATGGAAACGAAGGAGCTGGTCTCTTCTAGCATTTATACATGTTCGAACAGCACTGCATGCTCAGATTTTGATGATTCGATCGTTTTCCGCATCCAGATTACAGTGCCCACAGGTGCACCTCAGCAGCACTAGTGCACCTCATCAGGACGCGCACGCACCTTAGCCTCTTACATCTGTCATGGAAACGACGGAGCTGGAGTATTCTAGCATTACTGCATGTTCCGAACAGCACTGCATCCTCAGATTTTGATGATTCGATCGTTTTCCGCATCCAAATTACAGTGCCCACAGGTGCACCTCAGCAGCACACGCATGCTCCGTAGCCTCATACATCTGTCACAGAAACGACGGAAATGGTGTATTCTAGCATTTATGCATGTTCCGAACAGCAACGCATGCTCAGATTTTGATGATTCGATCGTTTTCCGTATCCAAATTACAGTGCCCACAGGTGCACCTCAGCAGCACACGCATGCTCCGTAGCCTCATACATCTGTCATGGAAACGACGGAGCTGGAGTATTCTAGCATTAATGCATGTTCCGAACAGCACTGCATCCTCAGATTTTAATGATTCGATCGTTTTCCGCACCCAAATTACAGTGCCCACAGGTGCACCTCAGCAGCACACGCATGCTCCGTAGCCTCATACATCTGTCACAGAAACGACGGAAATGGTGTATTCTAGCATTTATGCATGTTCCGAACAGCACTGCATGCTCAGATTTTAATGATTCGATCGTTTTCCGCACCCAAATTACAGTGCCCACAGGTGCACCTCAGCAGCACACGCATGCTCCGTAGCCTCATACATCTGTCACAGAAACGACGGAAATGGTGTATTCTAGCATTTATGCATGTTCCGAACAGCACTGCATCCTCAGATTTTGATGATTCGATCGTTTTCCGCATCCAAATTACAGTGCCCACAGGTGCACCTCAGCAGCACACGCATGCTCCGTAGCCTCATACATCTGTCACAGAAACGACGGAAATGGTGTATTCTAGCATTTATGCATGTTCCGAACAGCACTGCATCCTCAGATTTTGATGATTCGATCGTTTTCCGCATCCAAATTACAGTGCCCACAGGTGCACCTCAGCAGCACACGCATGCTCCGTAGCCTCATACATCTGTCATGGAAACGAAGGAGCTGGTCTCTTCTAGCATTTATACATGTTCCGAACAGCACTGCATGCTCAGATTTTGATGATTCGATCGTTTTCCGCATCCAGATTACAGTGCCCACAGGTGCACCTCAGCAGCACAAGTGCACCTCAGCAGGACGCGCACGCACCTTAGCCTCTTACATCTGTCATGGAAACGACGGAGCTGGAGTATTCTAGCATTAATGCATGTTCCGAACAGCACTGCATCCTCAGATTTTGATGATTCGATCGTTTTCCGCATCCAAATTACAGTGCCCACAGGTGCACCTCAGCAGCACACGCATGCTCCGTAGCCTCATACATCTGTCACAGAAACGACGGAAATGGTGTATTCTAGCATTTATGCATGTTCCGAACAGCACTGCATGCTCAGATTTTAATGATTCGATCGTTTTCCGCACCCAAATTACAGTGCCCACAGGTGCACCTCAGCAGCACAAGTGCACCTCATCAGGACGCGCACGCACCTTAGCCTCTTACATCTGTCATGGAAACGACGGAGCTGGATTATTCTAGCATTAATGCATGTTCCGAACAGCACTGCATCCTCAGATTTTGATGATTCGATCGTTTTCCGCATCCAAATTACAGTGCCCACAGGTGCACCTCAGCAGCACACGCATGCTCCGTAGCCTCATACATCTGTCACAGAAACGACGGAAATGGTGTATTCTAGCATTTATGCATGTTCCGAACAGCACCGCATGCTCAGATTTTGATGATTCGATCGTTTTCCGCATCCAAATTACAGTGCCCACAGGTGCACCTCAGCAGCACACGCATGCTCCGTAGCCTCATACATCTGTCATGGAAACGAAGGAGCTGGTCTCTTCTAGCATTTATACATGTTCCGAACAGCACTGCATGCTCAGATTTTGATGATTCGATCGTTTTCCGCATCCAGATTACAGTGCCCACAGGTGCACCTCAGCAGCACTAGTGCACCTCATCAGGACGCGCACGCACCTTAGCCTCTTACATCTGTCATGGAAACGACGGAGCTGGATTATTCTAGCATTAATGCATGTTCCGAACAGCACTGCATCCTCAGATTTTGATGATTCGATCGTTTTCCGCATCCAAATTACAGTGCCCACAGGTGCACCTCAGCAGCACACGCATGCTCCGTAGCCTCATACATCTGTCATGGAAACGAAGGAGCTGGTCTCTTCTAGCATTTATACATGTTTCGAACAGCACTGCATGCTCAGATTTTGATGATTCGATCGTTTTCCGCATCCAGATTACAGTGCCCACAGGTGCACCTCAGCAGCACTAGTGCACCTCATCAGGACGCGCACGCACCTTAGCCTCTTACATCTGTCATGGAAACGACGGAGCTGGAGTATTCTAGCATTACTGCATGTTCCGAACAGCACTGCATCCTCAGATTTTGATGATTCGATCGTTTTCCGCATCCAAATTACAGTGCCCACAGGTGCACCTCAGCAGCACACGCATGCTCCGTAGCCTCATACATCTGTCACAGAAACGACGGAAATGGTGTATTCTAGCATTTATGCATGTTCCGAACAGCACTGCATCCTCAGATTTTGATGATTCGATCGTTTTCCGCATCCAAATTACAGTGCCCACAGGTGCACCTCAGCAGCACACGCATGCTCCGTAGCCTCATACATCTGTCATGGAAACGAAGGAGCTGGTCTCTTCTAGCATTTATACATGTTCCGAACAGCACTGCATGCTCAGATTTTGATGATTCGATCGTTTTCCGCATCCAGATTACAGTGCCCACAGGTGCACCTCAGCAGCACTAGTGCACCTCATCAGGACGCGCACGCACCTTAGCCTCTTACATCTGTCATGGAAACGACGGAGCTGGAGTATTCTAGCATTACTGCATGTTCCGAACAGCACTGCATCCTCAGATTTTGATGATTCGATCGTTTTCCGCATCCAAATTACAGTGCCCACAGGTGCACCTCAGCAGCACACGCATGCTCCGTAGCCTCATACATCTGTCATGGAAACGAAGGAGCTGGTCTCTTCTAGCATTTATGCATGTTCCGAACAGCAACGCATGCTCAGATTTTGATGATTCGATCGTTTTCCGTATCCAAATTACAGTGCCCACAGGTGCACCTCAGCAGCACACGCATGCTCCGTAGCCTCATACATCTGTCATGGAAACGACGGAGCTGGAGTATTCTAGCATTAATGCATGTTCCGAACAGCACTGCATCCTCAGATTTTAATGATTCGATCGTTTTCCGCACCCAAATTACAGTGCCCACAGGTGCACCTCAGCAGCACACGCATGCTCCGTAGCCTCATACATCTGTCACAGAAACGACGGAAATGGTGTATTCTAGCATTTATGCATGTTCCGAACAGCACTGCATGCTCAGATTTTGATGATTCGATCGTTTTCCGCATCCAAATTACAGTGCCCACAGGTGCACCTCAGCAGCACACGCATGCTCCGTAGCCTCATACATCTGTCATGGAAACGAAGGAGCTGGTCTCTTCTAGCATTTATACATGTTCCGAACAGCACTGCATGCTCAGATTTTGATGATTCGATCGTTTTCCGCATCCAGATTACAGTGCCCACAGGTGCACCTCAGCAGCACAAGTGCACCTCAGCAGGACGCGCACGCACCTTAGCCTCTTACATCTGTCATGGAAACGACGGAGCTGGAGTATTCTAGCATTAATGCATGTTCCGAACAGCACTGCATCCTCAGATTTTGATGATTCGATCGTTTTCCGCATCCAAATTACAGTGCCCACAGGTGCACCTCAGCAGCACACGCATGCTCCGTAGCCTCATACATCTGTCACAGAAACGACGGAAATGGTGTATTCTAGCATTTATGCATGTTCCGAACAGCACTGCATGCTCAGATTTTAATGATTCGATCGTTTTCCGCACCCAAATTACAGTGCCCACAGGTGCACCTCAGCAGCACAAGTGCACCTCATCAGGACGCGCACGCACCTTAGCCTCTTACATCTGTCATGGAAACGACGGAGCTGGATTATTCTAGCATTAATGCATGTTCCGAACAGCACTGCATCCTCAGATTTTGATGATTCGATCGTTTTCCGCATCCAAATTACAGTGCCCACAGGTGCACCTCAGCAGCACACGCATGCTCCGTAGCCTCATACATCTGTCACAGAAACGACGGAAATGGTGTATTCTAGCATTTATGCATGTTCCGAACAGCACCGCATGCTCAGATTTTGATGATTCGATCGTTTTCCGCATCCAAATTACAGTGCCCACAGGTGCACCTCAGCAGCACACGCATGCTCCGTAGCCTCATACATCTGTCATGGAAACGAAGGAGCTGGTCTCTTCTAGCATTTATACATGTTCCGAACAGCACTGCATGCTCAGATTTTGATGATTCGATCGTTTTCCGCATCCAGATTACAGTGCCCACAGGTGCACCTCAGCAGCACTAGTGCACCTCATCAGGACGCGCACGCACCTTAGCCTCTTACATCTGTCATGGAAACGACGGAGCTGGATTATTCTAGCATTAATGCATGTTCCGAACAGCACTGCATCCTCAGATTTTGATGATTCGATCGTTTTCCGCATCCAAATTACAGTGCCCACAGGTGCACCTCAGCAGCACACGCATGCTCCGTAGCCTCATACATCTGTCATGGAAACGAAGGAGCTGGTCTCTTCTAGCATTTATACATGTTTCGAACAGCACTGCATGCTCAGATTTTGATGATTCGATCGTTTTCCGCATCCAAATTACAGTGCCCACAGGTGCACCTCAGCAGCACACGCATGCTCCGTAGCCTCATACATCTGTCATGGAAACGAAGGAGCTGGTCTCTTCTAGCATTTATACATGTTCCGAACAGCACTGCATGCTCAGATTTTGATGATTCGATCGTTTTCCGCATCCAGATTACAGTGCCCACAGGTGCACCTCAGCAGCACTAGTGCACCTCATCAGGACGCGCACGCACCTTAGCCTCTTACATCTGTCATGGAAACGACGGAGCTGGATTATTCTAGCATTAATGCATGTTCCGAACAGCACTGCATCCTCAGATTTTGATGATTCGATCGTTTTCCGCATCCAAATTACAGTGCCCACAGGTGCACCTCAGCAGCACACGCATGCTCCGTAGCCTCATACATCTGTCATGGAAACGAAGGAGCTGGTCTCTTCTAGCATTTATACATGTTTCGAACAGCACTGCATGCTCAGATTTTGATGATTCGATCGTTTTCCGCATCCAGATTACAGTGCCCACAGGTGCACCTCAGCAGCACTAGTGCACCTCATCAGGACGCGCACGCACCTTAGCCTCTTACATCTGTCATGGAAACGACGGAGCTGGAGTATTCTAGCATTACTGCATGTTCCGAACAGCACTGCATCCTCAGATTTTGATGATTCGATCGTTTTCCGCATCCAAATTACAGTGCCCACAGGTGCACCTCAGCAGCACACGCATGCTCCGTAGCCTCATACATCTGTCACAGAAACGACGGAAATGGTGTATTCTAGCATTTATGCATGTTCCGAACAGCACTGCATCCTCAGATTTTGATGATTCGATCGTTTTCCGCATCCAAATTACAGTGCCCACAGGTGCACCTCAGCAGCACACGCATGCTCCGTAGCCTCATACATCTGTCATGGAAACGAAGGAGCTGGTCTCTTCTAGCATTTATACATGTTCCGAACAGCACTGCATGCTCAGATTTTGATGATTCGATCGTTTTCCGCATCCAGATTACAGTGCCCACAGGTGCACCTCAGCAGCACTAGTGCACCTCATCAGGACGCGCACGCACCTTAGCCTCTTACATCTGTCATGGAAACGACGGAGCTGGAGTATTCTAGCATTACTGCATGTTCCGAACAGCACTGCATCCTCAGATTTTGATGATTCGATCGTTTTCCGCATCCAAATTACAGTGCCCACAGGTGCACCTCAGCAGCACACGCATGCTCCGTAGCCTCATACATCTGTCATGGAAACGAAGGAGCTGGTCTCTTCTAGCATTTATGCATGTTCCGAACAGCAACGCATGCTCAGATTTTGATGATTCGATCGTTTTCCGTATCCAAATTACAGTGCCCACAGGTGCACCTCAGCAGCACACGCATGCTCCGTAGCCTCATACATCTGTCATGGAAACGACGGAGCTGGAGTATTCTAGCATTAATGCATGTTCCGAACAGCACTGCATCCTCAGATTTTAATGATTCGATCGTTTTCCGCACCCAAATTACAGTGCCCACAGGTGCACCTCAGCAGCACACGCATGCTCCGTAGCCTCATACATCTGTCACAGAAACGACGGAAATGGTGTATTCTAGCATTTATGCATGTTCCGAACAGCACTGCATGCTCAGATTTTAATGATTCGATCGTTTTCCGCACCCAAATTACAGTGCCCACAGGTGCACCTCAGCAGCACACGCATGCTCCGTAGCCTCATACATCTGTCACAGAAACGACGGAAATGGTGTATTCTAGCATTTATGCATGTTCCGAACAGCACTGCATCCTCAGATTTTGATGATTCGATCGTTTTCCGCATCCAAATTACAGTGCCCACAGGTGCACCTCAGCAGCACACGCATGCTCCGTAGCCTCATACATCTGTCACAGAAACGACGGAAATGGTGTATTCTAGCATTTATGCATGTTCCGAACAGCACTGCATCCTCAGATTTTGATGATTCGATCGTTTTCCGCATCCAAATTACAGTGCCCACAGGTGCACCTCAGCAGCACACGCATGCTCCGTAGCCTCATACATCTGTCATGGAAACGAAGGAGCTGGTCTCTTCTAGCATTTATACATGTTCCGAACAGCACTGCATGCTCAGATTTTGATGATTCGATCGTTTTCCGCATCCAGATTACAGTGCCCACAGGTGCACCTCAGCAGCACAAGTGCACCTCAGCAGGACGCGCACGCACCTTAGCCTCTTACATCTGTCATGGAAACGACGGAGCTGGAGTATTCTAGCATTAATGCATGTTCCGAACAGCACTGCATCCTCAGATTTTGATGATTCGATCGTTTCCGCATCCAAATTACAGTGCCCACAGGTGCACCTCAGCAGCACACGCATGCTCCGTAGCCTCATACATCTGTCACAGAAACGACGGAAATGGTGTATTCTAGCATTTATGCATGTTCCGAACAGCACTGCATGCTCAGATTTTAATGATTCGATCGTTTTCCGCACCCAAATTACAGTGCCCACAGGTGCACCTCAGCAGCACAAGTGCACCTCATCAGGACGCGCACGCACCTTAGCCTCTTACATCTGTCATGGAAACGACGGAGCTGGATTATTCTAGCATTAATGCATGTTCCGAACAGCACTGCATCCTCAGATTTTGATGATTCGATCGTTTTCCGCATCCAAATTACAGTGCCCACAGGTGCACCTCAGCAGCACACGCATGCTCCGTAGCCTCATACATCTGTCACAGAAACGACGGAAATGGTGTATTCTAGCATTTATGCATGTTCCGAACAGCACCGCATGCTCAGATTTTGATGATTCGATCGTTTTCCGCATCCAAATTACAGTGCCCACAGGTGCACCTCAGCAGCACACGCATGCTCCGTAGCCTCATACATCTGTCATGGAAACGAAGGAGCTGGTCTCTTCTAGCATTTATACATGTTTCGAACAGCACTGCATGCTCAGATTTTGATGATTCGATCGTTTTCCGCATCCAGATTACAGTGCCAACAGGTGCACCTCAGCAGCACTAGTGCACCTCATCAGGACGCGCACGCACCTTAGCCTCTTACATCTGTCATGGAAACGACGGAGCTGGAGTATTCTAGCATTACTGCATGTTCCGAACAGCACTGCATCCTCAGATTTTGATGATTCGATCGTTTTCCGCATCCAAATTACAGTGCCCACAGGTGCACCTCAGCAGCACACGCATGCTCCGTAGCCTCATACATCTGTCACAGAAACGACGGAAATGGTGTATTCTAGCATTTATGCATGTTCCGAACAGCACTGCATCCTCAGATTTTGATGATTCGATCGTTTTCCGCATCCAAATTACAGTGCCCACAGGTGCACCTCAGCAGCACACGCATGCTCCGTAGCCTCATACATCTGTCATGGAAACGAAGGAGCTGGTCTCTTCTAGCATTTATACATGTTCCGAACAGCACTGCATGCTCAGATTTTGATGATTCGATCGTTTTCCGCATCCAGATTACAGTGCCCACAGGTGCACCTCAGCAGCACAAGTGCACCTCAGCAGGACGCGCACGCACCTTAGCCTCTTACATCTGTCATGGAAACGACGGAGCTGGAGTATTCTAGCATTAATGCATGTTCCGAACAGCACTGCATCCTCAGATTTTGATGATTCGATCGTTTTCCGCATCCAAATTACAGTGCCCACAGGTGCACCTCAGCAGCACACGCATGCTCCGTAGCCTCATACATCTGTCACAGAAACGACGGAAATGGTGTATTCTAGCATTTATGCATGTTCCGAACAGCACTGCATGCTCAGATTTTAATGATTCGATCGTTTTCCGCACCCAAATTACAGTGCCCACAGGTGCACCTCAGCAGCACAAGTGCACCTCATCAGGACGCGCACGCACCTTAGCCTCTTACATCTGTCATGGAAACGACGGAGCTGGATTATTCTAGCATTAATGCATGTTCCGAACAGCACTGCATCCTCAGATTTTGATGATTCGATCGTTTTCCGCATCCAAATTACAGTGCCCACAGGTGCACCTCAGCAGCACACGCATGCTCCGTAGCCTCATACATCTGTCACAGAAACGACGGAAATGGTGTATTCTAGCATTTATGCATGTTCCGAACAGCACTGCATCCTCAGATTTTGATGATTCGATCGTTTTCCGCATCCAAATTACAGTGCCCACAGGTGCACCTCAGCAGCACACGCATGCTCCGTAGCCTCATACATCTGTCATGGAAACGAAGGAGCTGGTCTCTTCTAGCATTTATACATGTTCCGAACAGCACTGCATGCTCAGATTTTGATGATTCGATCGTTTTCCGCATCCAGATTACAGTGCCCACAGGTGCACCTCAGCAGCACTAGTGCACCTCATCAGGACGCGCACGCACCTTAGCCTCTTACATCTGTCATGGAAACGACGGAGCTGGAGTATTCTAGCATTACTGCATGTTCCGAACAGCACTGCATCCTCAGATTTTGATGATTCGATCGTTTTCCGCATCCAAATTACAGTGCCCACAGGTGCACCTCAGCAGCACACGCATGCTCCGTAGCCTCATACATCTGTCACAGAAACGACGGAAATGGTCTCTTCTAGCATTTATACATGTTCCGAACAGCACTGCATGCTCAGATTTTGATGATTCGATCGTTTTCCGCATCCAGATTACAGTGCCCACAGGTGCACCTCAGCAGCACTAGTGCACCTCATCAGGACGCGCACGCACCTTAGCCTCTTACATCTGTCATGGAAACGACGGAGCTGGAGTATTCTAGCATTACTGCATGTTCCGAACAGCACTGCATCCTCAGATTTTGATGATTCGATCGTTTTCCGCATCCAAATTACAGTGCCCACAGGTGCACCTCAGCAGCACACGCATGCTCCGTAGCCTCATACATCTGTCACAGAAACGACGGAAATGGTGTATTCTAGCATTTATGCATGTTCCGAACAGCAACGCATGCTCAGATTTTGATGATTCGATCGTTTTCCGTATCCAAATTACAGTGCCCACAGGTGCACCTCAGTAGCACACGCATGCTCCGTAGCCTCATACATCTGTCATGGAAACGACGGAGCTGGAGTATTCTAGCATTAATGCATGTTCCGAACAGCACTGCGTCCTCAGATTTTGATGATTCGATCGTTTTCCGCATCCAAATTACAGTGCCCACAGGTGCACCTCAGCAGCACACGCATGCTCCGTAGCCTCATACATCTGTCACAGAAACGACGGAAATGGTGTATTCTAGCATTTATGCATGTTCCGAACAGCACTGCATCCTCAGATTTTGATGATTCGATCGATTTCCGCATCCAAATTACAGTGCCCACAGGTGCACCTCAGCAGCACACGCATGCTCCGTAGCCTCATACATCTGTCACAGAAACGACGGAAATGGTGTATTCTAGCATTTATGCATGTTCCGAACAGCACTGCATCCTCAGATTTTAATGATTCGATCGTTTTCCGCACCCAAATTACAGTACCCACAGGTGCACCTCAGCAGCACAAGTGCACCTCATCAGGACGCGCACGCACCTTAGCCTCTTACATCTGTCATGGAAACGACGGAGCTGGAGTATTCTAGCATTAATGCATGTTCCGAACAGCACTGCATCCTCAGATTTTGATGATTCGATCGTTTTCCGCATCCAAATTACAGTGCCCACAGGTGCACCTCAGCAGCACACGCATGCTCCGTAGCCTCATACATCTGTCACAGAAACGACGGAAATGGTGTATTCTAGCATTTATGCATGTTCCGAACAGCACCGCATGCTCAGATTTTGATGATTCGATCGTTTTCCGCATCCAAATTACAGTGCCCACAGGTGCACCTCAGCAGCACACGCATGCTCCGTAGCCTCATACATCTGTCATGGAGACGAAGGAGCTGGTCTCTTCTAGCATTTATACATGTTCCGAACAGCACTGCATGCTCAGATTTTGATGATTCGATCGTTTTCCGCATCCAGATTACAGTGCCCACAGGTGCACCTCAGCAGCACTAGTGCACCTCATCAGGACGCGCACGCACCTTAGCCTCTTACATCTGTCATGGAAACGACGGAGCTGGAGTATTCTAGCATTACTGCATGTTCCGAACAGCACTGCATCCTCAGATTTTGATGATTCGATCGTTTTCCGCATCCAAGTTACAGTGCCCACAGGTGCACCTCAGCAGCACACGCATGCTCCGTAGCCTCATACATCTGTCACAGAAACGACGGAAATGGTGTATTCTAGCATTTATGCATGTTCCGAACAGCACTGCATGCTCAGATTTTAATGATTCGATCGTTTTCCGCACCCAAATTACAGTGCCCACAGGTGCACCTCAGCAGCACAAGTGCACCTCATCAGGACGCGCACGCACCTTAGCCTCTTACATCTGTCATGGAAACGACGGAGCTGGATTATTCTAGCATTAATGCATGTTCCGAACAGCACTGCATCCTCAGATTTTGATGATTCGATCGTTTTCCGCATCCAAATTACAGTGCCCACAGGTGCACCTCAGCAGCACACGCATGCTCCGTAGCCTCATACATCTGTCACAGAAACGACGGAAATGGTGTATTCTAGCATTTATGCATGTTCCGAACAGCACTGCATCCTCAGATTTTGATGATTCGATCGTTTTCCGCATCCAAATTACAGTGCCCACAGGTGCACCTCAGCAGCACACGCATGCTCCGTAGCCTCATACATCTGTCACAGAAACGACGGAAATGGTGTATTCTAGCATTTATGCATGTTCCGAACAGCACTGCATCCTCAGATTTTGATGATTCGATCGTTTTCCGCATCCAAATTACAGTGCCCACAGGTGCACCTCAGCAGCACACGCATGCTCCGTAGCCTCATACATCTGTCACAGAAACGACGGAAATGGTGTATTCTAGCATTAATGCATGTTCCGAACAGCACTGCATGCTCAGATTTTAATGATTCGATCGTTTTCCGCACCCAAATTACAGTGCCCACAGGTGCACCTCAGCAGCACAAGTGCACCTCATCAGGACGCGCACGCACCTTAGCCTCTTACATCTGTCATGGAAACGACGGAGCTGGAGTATTCTAGCATTAATGCATGTTCCGAACAGCACTGCATCCTCAGATTTTGATGATTCGATCGTTTTCCGCATCCAGATTACAGTGCCCACAGGTGCACCTCAGCAGCACTAGTGCACCTCATCAGGACGCGCACGCACCTTAGCCTCTTACATCTGTCATGGAAACGACGGAGCTGGAGTATTCTAGCATTACTGCATGTTCCGAACAGCACTGCATCCTCAGATTTTGATGATTCGATCGTTTTCCGCATCCAAATTACAGTGCCCACAGGTGCACCTCAGCAGCACACGCATGCTCCGTAGCCTCATACATCTGTCATGGAAACGAAGGAGCTGGTCTCTTCTAGCATTTATACATGTTCCGAACAGCACTGCATCCTCAGAATTTGATGATTCGATCGTTTTCCGCATCCAAATTACAGTGCCCACAGGTGCACCTCAGCAGCACACGCATGCTCCGTAGCCTCATACATCTGTCACAGAAACGACGGAAATGGTGTATTCTAGCATTTATGCATGTTCCGAACAGCACTGCATGCTCAGATTTTAATGATTCGATCGTTTTCCGCACCCAAATTACAGTGCCCACAGGTGCACCTCAGCAGCACACGCATGCTCCGTAGCCTCATACATCTGTCACAGAAACGACGGAAATGGTGTATTCTAGCATTTATGCATGTTCCGAACAGCACTGCATCCTCAGATTTTAATGATTCGATCGTTTTCCGCACCCAACTTACAGTGCCCACAGGTGCACCTCAGCAGCACAAGTGCACCTCATCAGGACGCGCACGCACCTTAGCCTCTTACATCTGTCATGGAAACGACGGAGCTGGAGTATACTAGCATTAATGCATGTTCCGAACAGCACTGCATCCTCAGATTTTGATGATTCGATCGTTTTCCGCATCCAAATTACAGTGCCCACAGGTGCACCTCAGCAGCACACGCATGCTCCGTAGCCTCATACATCTGTCACAGAAACGACGGAAATGGTGTATTCTAGCATTTATGCATGTTCCGAACAGCACCGCATGCTCAGATTTTGTTGATTCGATCGTTTTCCGCATCCAAATTACAGTGCCCACAGGTGCACCTCAGCAGCACACGCATGCTCCGTAGCCTCATACATCTGTCATGGAAACGAAGGAGCTGGTCTCTTCTAGCATTTATACATGTTCCGAACAGCACTGCATGCTCAGATTTTGATGATTCGATCGTTTTCCGCATCCAGATTACAGTGCCCACAGGTGCACCTCAGCAGCACTAGTGCACCTCATCAGGACGCGCACGCACCTTAGCCTCTTACATCTGTCATGGAAACGACGGAGCTGGAGTATTCTAGCATTACTGCATGTTCCGAACAGCACTGCATCCTCAGATTTTGATGATTCGATCGTTTTCCGCATCCAAATTACAGTGCCCACAGGTGCACCTCAGCAGCACACGCATGCTCCGTAGCCTCATACATCTGTCATGGAAACGAAGGAGCTGGTCTCTTCTAGCATTTATACATGTTCCGAACAGCACTGCATGCTCAGATTTTGATGATTCGATCGTTTTCCGCATCCAAATTACAGTGCCCACAGGTGCACCTCAGCAGCACACGCATGCTCCGTAGCCTCATACATCTGTCACAGAAACGACGGAAATGGTGTATTCTAGCATTAATGCATGTTCCGAACAGCACTGCATGCTCAGATTTTGATGATTCGATCGTTTTCCGCATCCAAATTACAGTGCCCACAGGTGCACCTCAGCAGCACACGCATGCTCCGTAGCCTCATACATCTGTCACAGAAACGACGGAAATGGTGTATTCTAGCATTTATGCATGTTCCGAACAGCACTGCATCCTCAGATTTTGATGATTCGATCGTTTTCCGCATCCAAATTACAGTGCCCACAGGTGCACCTCAGCAGCACACGCATGCTCCGTAGCCTCATACATCTGTCATGGAAACGAAGGAGCTGGTCTCTTCTAGCATTTATACATGTTCCGAACAGCACTGCATGCTCAGATTTTGATGATTCGATCGTTTTCCGCATCCAGATTACAGTGCCCACAGGTGCACCTCAGCAGCACTAGTGCACCTCATCAGGACGCGCACGCACCTTAGCCTCTTACATCTGTCATGGAAACGACGGAGCTGGAGTATTCTAGCATTACTGCATGTTCCGAACAGCACTGCATCCTCAGATTTTGATGATTCGATCGTTTTCCGCATCCAAATTACAGTGCCCACAGGTGCACCTCAGCAGCACACGCATGCTCCGTAGCCTCATACATCTGTCACAGAAACGACGGAAATGGTGTATTCTAGCATTTATGCATGTTCTGAATAGCACCGCATGCTCAGATTTTGATGATTCGATCGTTTTCCGCATCCAGATTACAGTGCCCACAGGTGCACCTCAGCAGCACTAGTGCACCTCATCAGGACGCGCACGCACCTTAGCCTCTTACATCTGTCATGGAAACGACGGAGCTGGAGTATTCTAGCATTACTGCATGTTCCGAACAGCACTGCATCCTCAGATTTTGATGATTCGATCGTTTTCCGCATCCAAATTACAGTGCCCACAGGTGCACCTCAGCAGCACACGCATGCTCCGTAGCCTCATACATCTGTCACAGAAACGACGGAAATGGTGTATTCTAGCATTTATGCATGTTCCGAACAGCACTGCATCCTCAGATTTTGATGATTCGATCGTTTTCCGCATCCAAATTACAGTGCCCACAGGTGCACCTCAGCAGCACACGCATGCTCCGTAGCCTCATACATCTGTCACAGAAACGACGGAAATGGTGTATTCTAGCATTAATGCATGTTCCGAACAGCACTGCATCCTCAGATTTTAATGATTCGATCGTTTTCCGCACCCAAATTACAGTGCCCACAGGTGCACCTCAGCAGCACAAGTGCACCTCATCAGGACGCGCACGCACCTTAGCCTCTTACATCTGTCATGGAAACGACGGAGCTGGAGTATTCTAGCATTAATGCATGTTCCGAACAGCACTGCATCCTCAGATTTTGATGATTCGATCGTTTTCCGCATCCAAATTACAGTGCCCACAGGTGCACCTCAGCAGCACACGCATGCTCCGTAGCCTCATACATCTGTCACAGAAACGACGGAAATGGTGTATTCTAGCATTTATGCATGTTCCGAACAGCACCGCATGCTCAGATTTTGATGATTCGATCGTTTTCCGCATCCAAATTACAGTGCCCACAGGTGCACCTCAGCAGCACACGCATGCTCCGTAGCCTCATACATCTGTCATGGAAACGAAGGAGCTGGTCTCTTCTAGCATTTATACATGTTCCGAACAGCACTGCATGCTCAGATTTTGATGATTCGATCGTTTTCCGCATCCAGATTACAGTGCCCACAGGTGCACCTCAGCAGCACTAGTGCACCTCATCAGGACGCGCACGCACCTTAGCCTCTTACATCTGTCATGGAAACGACGGAGCTGGAGTATTCTAGCATTACTGCATGTTCCGAACAGCACTGCATCCTCAGATTTTGATGATTCGATCGTTTTCCGCATCCAAATTACAGTGCCCACAGGTGCACCTCAGCAGCACACGCATGCTCCGTAGCCTCATACATCTGTCACAGAAACGACGGAAATGGTGTATTCTAGCATTTATGCATGTTCCGAACAGCACCTGCATGCCTCAGATTTTGATGATTCGATCGTTTTCCGCATCCAAATTACAGTGCCCACAGGTGCACCTCAGCAGCACTAGTGCACCTCATCAGGACGCGCACGCACCTTAGCCTCTTACATCTGTCATGGAAACGACGGAGCTGGAGTATTCTAGCATTACTGCATGTTCCGAACAGCACTGCATCCTCAGATTTTGATGATTCGATCGTTTTCCGCATCCAAATTACAGTGCCCACAGGTGCACCTCAGCAGCACACGCATGCTCCGTAGCCTCATACATCTGTCATGGAAACGAAGGAGCTGGTCTCTTCTAGCATTTATACATGTTCCGAACAGCACTGCATGCTCAGATTTTGATGATTCGATCGTTTTCCGCATCCAAATTACAGTGCCCACAGGTGCACCTCAGCAGCACACGCATGCTCCGTAGCCTCATACATCTGTCACAGAAACGACGGAAATGGTGTATTCTAGCATTTATGCATGTTCCGAACAGCACTGCATGCTCAGATTTTAATGATTCGATCGTTTTCCGCACCCAAATTACAGTGCCCACAGGTGCACCTCAGCAGCACACGCATGCTCCGTAGCCTCATACATCTGTCACAGAAACGACGGAAATGGTGTATTCTAGCATTTATGCATGTTCCGAACAGCACTGCATCCTCAGATTTTAATGATTCGATCGTTTTCCGCACCCAAATTACAGTGCCCACAGGTGCACCTCAGCAGCACAAGTGCACCTCATCAGGACGCGCACGCACCTTAGCCTCTTACATCTGTCATGGAAACGACGGAGCTGGAGTATACTTGCATTAATGCATGTTCCGAACAGCACTGCATCCTCAGATTTTGATGATTCGATCGTTTTCCGCATCCAAATTACAGTGCCCACAGGTGCACCTCAGCAGCACACGCATGCTCCGTAGCCTCATACATCTGTCACAGAAACGACGGAAATGGTGTATTCTAGCATTTATGCATGTTCCGAACAGCACCGCATGCTCAGATTTTGTTGATTCGATCGTTTTCCGCATCCAAATTACAGTGCCCACAGGTGCACCTCAGCAGCACACGCATGCTCCGTAGCCTCATACATCTGTCATGGAAACGAAGGAGCTGGTCTCTTCTAGCATTTATACATGTTCCGAACAGCACTGCATGCTCAGATTTTGATGATTCGATCGTTTTCCGCATCCAGATTACAGTGCCCACAGGTGCACCTCAGCAGCACTAGTGCACCTCATCAGGACGCGCACGCACCTTAGCCTCTTACATCTGTCATGGAAACGACGGAGCTGGAGTATTCTAGCATTACTGCATGTTCCGAACAGCACTGCATCCTCAGATTTTGATGATTCGATCGTTTTCCGCATCCAAATTACAGTGCCCACAGGTGCACCTCAGCAGCACACGCATGCTCCGTAGCCTCATACATCTGTCATGGAAACGAAGGAGCTGGTCTCTTCTAGCATTTATACATGTTCCGAACAGCACTGCATCCTCAGATTTTGATGATTCGATCGTTTTCCGCATCCAAATTACAGTGCCCACAGGTGCACCTCAGCAGCACACGCATGCTCCGTAGCCTCATACATCTGTCACAGAAACGACGGAAATGGTGTATTCTAGCATTTATGCATGTTCCGAACAGCACTGCATGCTCAGATTTTAATGATTCGATCGTTTTCCGCACCCAAATTACAGTGCCCACAGGTGCACCTCAGCAGCACACGCATGCTCCGTAGCCTCATACATCTGTCACAGAAACGACGGAAATGGTGTATTCTAGCATTTATGCATGTTCCGAACAGCACTGCATCCTCAGATTTTAATGATTCGATCGTTTTCCGCACCCAAATTACAGTGCCCACAGGTGCACCTCAGCAGCACAAGTGCACCTCATCAGGACGCGCACGCACCTTAGCCTCTTACATCTGTCATGGAAACGACGGAGCTGGAGTATACTAGCATTAATGCATGTTCCGAACAGCACTGCATCCTCAGATTTTGATGATTCGATCGTTTTCCGCATCCAAATTACAGTGCCCACAGGTGCACCTCAGCAGCACACGCATGCTCCGTAGCCTCATACATCTGTCACAGAAACGACGGAAATGGTGTATTCTAGCATTTATGCATGTTCCGAACAGCACCGCATGCTCAGATTTTGTTGATTCGATCGTTTTCCGCATCCAAATTACAGTGCCCACAGGTGCACCTCAGCAGCACACGCATGCTCCGTAGCCTCATACATCTGTCATGGAAACGAAGGAGCTGGTCTCTTCTAGCATTTATACATGTTCCGAACAGCACTGCATGCTCAGATTTTGATGATTCGATCGTTTTCCGCATCCAGATTACAGTGCCCACAGGTGCACCTCAGCAGCACTAGTGCACCTCATCAGGACGCGCACGCACCTTAGCCTCTTACATCTGTCATGGAAACGACGGAGCTGGAGTATTCTAGCATTACTGCATGTTCCGAACAGCACTGCATCCTCAGATTTTGATGATTCGATCGTTTTCCGCATCCAAATTACAGTGCCCACAGGTGCACCTCAGCAGCACACGCATGCTCCGTAGCCTCATACATCTGTCATGGAAACGAAGGAGCTGGTCTCTTCTAGCATTTATACATGTTCCGAACAGCACTGCATGCTCAGATTTTGATGATTCGATCGTTTTCCGCATCCAAATTACAGTGCCCACAGGTGCACCTCAGCAGCACACGCATGCTCCGTAGCCTCATACATCTGTCACAGAAACGACGGAAATGGTGTATTCTAGCATTAATGCATGTTCCGAACAGCACTGCATGCTCAGATTTTGATGATTCGATCGTTTTCCGCATCCAAATTACAGTGCCCACAGGTGCACCTCAGCAGCACACGCATGCTCCGTAGCCTCATACATCTGTCACAGAAACGACGGAAATGGTGTATTCTAGCATTTATGCATGTTCCGAACAGCACTGCATCCTCAGATTTTGATGATTCGATCGTTTTCCGCATCCAAATTACAGTGCCCACAGGTGCACCTCAGCAGCACACGCATGCTCCGTAGCCTCATACATCTGTCATGGAAACGAAGGAGCTGGTCTCTTCTAGCATTTATACATGTTCCGAACAGCACTGCATGCTCAGATTTTGATGATTCGATCGTTTTCCGCATCCAGATTACAGTGCCCACAGGTGCACCTCAGCAGCACTAGTGCACCTCATCAGGACGCGCACGCACCTTAGCCTCTTACATCTGTCATGGAAACGACGGAGCTGGAGTATTCTAGCATTACTGCATGTTCCGAACAGCACTGCATCCTCAGATTTTGATGATTCGATCGTTTTCCGCATCCAAATTACAGTGCCCACAGGTGCACCTCAGCAGCACACGCATGCTCCGTAGCCTCATACATCTGTCACAGAAACGACGGAAATGGTGTATTCTAGCATTTATGCATGTTCTGAATAGCACCGCATGCTCAGATTTTGATGATTCGATCGTTTTCCGCATCCAGATTACAGTGCCCACAGGTGCACCTCAGCAGCACTAGTGCACCTCATCAGGACGCGCACGCACCTTAGCCTCTTACATCTGTCATGGAAACGACGGAGCTGGAGTATTCTAGCATTACTGCTAGTTCCGAACAGCACTGCATCCTCAGATTTTGATGATTCGATCGTTTTCCGCATCCAAATTACAGTGCCCACAGGTGCACCTCAGCAGCACACGCATGCTCCGTAGCCTCATACATCTGTCACAGAAACGACGGAAATGGTGTATTCTAGCATTTATGCATGTTCCGAACAGCACTGCATCCTCAGATTTTGATGATTCGATCGTTTTCCGCATCCAAATTACAGTGCCCACAGGTGCACCTCAGCAGCACACGCATGCTCCGTAGCCTCATACATCTGTCACAGAAACGACGGAAATGGTGTATTCTAGCATTAATGCATGTTCCGAACAGCACTGCATCCTCAGATTTTAATGATTCGATCGTTTTCCGCACCCAAATTACAGTGCCCACAGGTGCACCTCAGCAGCACAAGTGCACCTCATCAGGACGCGCACGCACCTTAGCCTCTTACATCTGTCATGGAAACGACGGAGCTGGAGTATTCTAGCATTAATGCATGTTCCGAACAGCACTGCATCCTCAGATTTTGATGATTCGATCGTTTTCCGCATCCAAATTACAGTGCCCACAGGTGCACCTCAGCAGCACACGCATGCTCCGTAGCCTCATACATCTGTCACAGAAACGACGGAAATGGTGTATTCTAGCATTTATGCATGTTCCGAACAGCACCGCATGCTCAGATTTTGATGATTCGATCGTTTTCCGCATCCAAATTACAGTGCCCACAGGTGCACCTCAGCAGCACACGCATGCTCCGTAGCCTCATACATCTGTCATGGAAACGAAGGAGCTGGTCTCTTCTAGCATTTATACATGTTCCGAACAGCACTGCATGCTCAGATTTTGATGATTCGATCGTTTTCCGCATCCAGATTACAGTGCCCACAGGTGCACCTCAGCAGCACTAGTGCACCTCATCAGGACGCGCACGCACCTTAGCCTCTTACATCTGTCATGGAAACGACGGAGCTGGAGTATTCTAGCATTACTGCATGTTCCGAACAGCACTGCATCCTCAGATTTTGATGATTCGATCGTTTTCCGCATCCAAATTACAGTGCCCACAGGTGCACCTCAGCAGCACACGCATGCTCCGTAGCCTCATACATCTGTCACAGAAACGACGGAAATGGTGTATTCTAGCATTTATGCATGTTCCGAACAGCACTGCATCCTCAGATTTTGATGATTCGATCGTTTTCCGCATCCAAATTACAGTGCCCACAGGTGCACCTCAGCAGCACACGCATGCTCCGTAGCCTCATACATCTGTCATGGAAACGAAGGAGCTGGTCTCTTCTAGCATTTATACATGTTCCGAACAGCACTGCATGCTCAGATTTTGATGATTCGATCGTTTTCCGCATCCAGATTACAGTGCCCACAGGTGCACCTCAGCAGCACTAGTGCACCTCATCAGGACGCGCACGCACCTTAGCCTCTTACATCTGTCATGGAAACGACGGAGCTGGAGTATTCTAGCATTACTGCATGTTCCGAACAGCACTGCATCCTCAGATTTTGATGATTCGATCGTTTTCCGCATCCAAATTACAGTGCCCACAGGTGCACCTCAGCAGCACACGCATGCTCCGTAGCCTCATACATCTGTCACAGAAACGACGGAAATGGTGTATTCTAGCATTTATGCATGTTCTGAATAGCACCGCATGCTCAGATTTTGATGATTCGATCGTTTTCCGCATCCAAATTACAGTGCCCACAGGTGCACCTCAGCAGCACTAGTGCACCTCATCAGGACGCGCACGCACCTTAGCCTCTTACATCTGTCATGGAAACGACGGAGCTGGAGTATTCTAGCATTACTGCATGTTCCGAACAGCACTGCATCCTCAGATTTTGATGATTCGATCGTTTTCCGCATCCAAATTACAGTGCCCACAGGTGCACCTCAGCAGCACACGCATGCTCCGTAGCCTCATACATCTGTCATGGAAACGAAGGAGCTGGTCTCTTCTAGCATTTATACATGTTCCGAACAGCACTGCATGCTCAGATTTTGATGATTCGATCGTTTTCCGCATCCAAATTACAGTGCCCACAGGTGCACCTCAGCAGCACTAGTGCACCTCATCAGGACGCGCACGCACCTTAGCCTCTTACATCTGTCATGGAAACGACGGAGCTGGAGTATTCTAGCATTACTGCATGTTCCGAACAGCACTGCATCCTCAGATTTTGATGATTCGATCGTTTTCCGCATCCAAATTACAGTGCCCACAGGTGCACCTCAGCAGCACACGCATGCTCCGTAGCCTCATACATCTGTCACAGAAACGACGGAAATGGTGTATTCTAGCATTTATGCATGTTCTGAATAGCACCGCATGCTCAGATTTTGATGATTCGATCGTTTTCCGCATCCAAATTACAGTGCCCACAGGTGCACCTCAGCAGCACTAGTGCACCTCATCAGGACGCGCACGCACCTTAGCCTCTTACATCTGTCATGGAAACGACGGAGCTGGAGTATTCTAGCATTACTGCATGTTCCGAACAGCACTGCATCCTCAGATTTTGATGATTCGATCGTTTTCCGCATCCAAATTACAGTGCCCACAGGTGCACCTCAGCAGCACACGCATGCTCCGTAGCCTCATACATCTGTCATGGAAACGAAGGAGCTGGTCTCTTCTAGCATTTATACATGTTCCGAACAGCACTGCATGCTCAGATTTTGATGATTCGATCGTTTTCCGCATCCAAATTACAGTGCCCACAGGTGCACCTCAGCAGCACACGCATGCTCCGTAGCCTCATACATCTGTCACAGAAACGACGGAAATGGTGTATTCTAGCATTTATGCATGTTCCGAACAGCACTGCATGCTCAGATTTTAATGATTCGATCGTTTTCCGCATCCAAATTACAGTGCCCACAGGTGCACCTCAGCAGCACACGCATGCTCCGTAGCCTCATACATCTGTCACAGAAACGACGGAAATGGTGTATTCTAGCATTTATGCATGTTCCGAACAGCACTGCATCCTCAGATTTTGATGATTCGATCGTTTTCCGCATCCAAATTACAGTGCCCACAGGTGCACCTCAGCAGCACACGCATGCTCCGTAGCCTCATACATCTGTCATGGAAACGAAGGAGCTGGTCTCTTCTAGCATTTATACATGTTCCGAACAGCACTGCATGCTCAGATTTTGATGATTCGATCGTTTTCCGCATCCAGATTACAGTGCCCACAGGTGCACCTCAGCAGCACTAGTGCACCTCATCAGGACGCGCACGCACCTTAGCCTCTTACATCTGTCATGGAAACGACGGAGCTGGAGTATTCTAGCATTACTGCATGTTCCGAACAGCACTGCATCCTCAGATTTTGATGATTCGATCGTTTTCCGCATCCAAATTACAGTGCCCACAGGTGCACCTCAGCAGCACACGCATGCTCCGTAGCCTCATACATCTGTCACAGAAACGACGGAAATGGTGTATTCTAGCATTTATGCATGTTCTGAATAGCACCGCATGCTCAGATTTTGATGATTCGATCGTTTTCCGCATCCAGATTACAGTGCCCACAGGTGCACCTCAGCAGCACTAGTGCACCTCATCAGGACGCGCACGCACCTTAGCCTCTTACATCTGTCATGGAAACGACGGAGCTGGAGTATTCTAGCATTACTGCATGTTCCGAACAGCACTGCATCCTCAGATTTTGATGATTCGATCGTTTTCCGCATCCAAATTACAGTGCCCACAGGTGCACCTCAGCAGCACACGCATGCTCCGTAGCCTCATACATCTGTCACAGAAACGACGGAAATGGTGTATTCTAGCATTTATGCATGTTCCGAACAGCACTGCATCCTCAGATTTTGATGATTCGATCGTTTTCCGCATCCAAATTACAGTGCCCACAGGTGCACCTCAGCAGCACACGCATGCTCCGTAGCCTCATACATCTGTCACAGAAACGACGGAAATGGTGTATTCTAGCATTAATGCATGTTCCGAACAGCACTGCATCCTCAGATTTTAATGATTCGATCGTTTTCCGCACCCAAATTACAGTGCCCACAGGTGCACCTCAGCAGCACAAGTGCACCTCATCAGGACGCGCACGCACCTTAGCCTCTTACATCTGTCATGGAAACGACGGAGCTGGAGTATTCTAGCATTAATGCATGTTCCGAACAGCACTGCATCCTCAGATTTTGATGATTCGATCGTTTTCCGCATCCAAATTACAGTGCCCACAGGTGCACCTCAGCAGCACACGCATGCTCCGTAGCCTCATACATCTGTCACAGAAACGACGGAAATGGTGTATTCTAGCATTTATGCATGTTCCGAACAGCACCGCATGCTCAGATTTTGATGATTCGATCGTTTTCCGCATCCAAATTACAGTGCCCACAGGTGCACCTCAGCAGCACACGCATGCTCCGTAGCCTCATACATCTGTCATGGAAACGAAGGAGCTGGTCTCTTCTAGCATTTATACATGTTCCGAACAGCACTGCATGCTCAGATTTTGATGATTCGATCGTTTTCCGCATCCAGATTACAGTGCCCACAGGTGCACCTCAGCAGCACTAGTGCACCTCATCAGGACGCGCACGCACCTTAGCCTCTTACATCTGTCATGGAAACGACGGAGCTGGAGTATTCTAGCATTACTGCATGTTCCGAACAGCACTGCATCCTCAGATTTTGATGATTCGATCGTTTTCCGCATCCAAATTACAGTGCCCACAGGTGCACCTCAGCAGCACACGCATGCTCCGTAGCCTCATACATCTGTCATGGAAACGAAGGAGCTGGTCTCTTCTAGCATTTATACATGTTCCGAACAGCACTGCATGCTCAGATTTTGATGATTCGATCGTTTTCCGCATCCAGATTACAGTGCCCACAGGTGCACCTCAGCAGCACTAGTGCACCTCATCAGGACGCGCACGCACCTTAGCCTCTTACATCTGTCATGGAAACGACGGAGCTGGAGTATTCTAGCATTACTGCATGTTCCGAACAGCACTGCATCCTCAGATTTTGATGATTCGATCGTTTTCCGCATCCAAATTACAGTGCCCACAGGTGCACCTCAGCAGCACACGCATGCTCCGTAGCCTCATACATCTGTCACAGAAACGACGGAAATGGTGTATTCTAGCATTTATGCATGTTCTGAATAGCACCGCATGCTCAGATTTTGATGATTCGATCGTTTTCCGCATCCAGATTACAGTGCCCACAGGTGCACCTCAGCAGCACTAGTGCACCTCATCAGGACGCGCACGCACCTTAGCCTCTTACATCTGTCATGGAAACGACGGAGCTGGAGTATTCTAGCATTACTGCATGTTCCGAACAGCACTGCATCCTCAGATTTTGATGATTCGATCGTTTTCCGCATCCAAATTACAGTGCCCACAGGTGCACCTCAGCAGCACACGCATGCTCCGTAGCCTCATACATCTGTCACAGAAACGACGGAAATGGTGTATTCTAGCATTTATGCATGTTCCGAACAGCACTGCATCCTCAGATTTTGATGATTCGATCGTTTTCCGCATCCAAATTACAGTGCCCACAGGTGCACCTCAGCAGCACACGCATGCTCCGTAGCCTCATACATCTGTCACAGAAACGACGGAAATGGTGTATTCTAGCATTAATGCATGTTCCGAACAGCACTGCATCCTCAGATTTTAATGATTCGATCGTTTTCCGCACCCAAATTACAGTGCCCACAGGTGCACCTCAGCAGCACAAGTGCACCTCATCAGGACGCGCACGCACCTTAGCCTCTTACATCTGTCATGGAAACGACGGAGCTGGAGTATTCTAGCATTAATGCATGTTCCGAACAGCACTGCATCCTCAGATTTTGATGATTCGATCGTTTTCCGCATCCAAATTACAGTGCCCACAGGTGCACCTCAGCAGCACACGCATGCTCCGTAGCCTCATACATCTGTCACAGAAACGACGGAAATGGTGTATTCTAGCATTTATGCATGTTCCGAACAGCACCGCATGCTCAGATTTTGATGATTCGATCGTTTTCCGCATCCAAATTACAGTGCCCACAGGTGCACCTCAGCAGCACACGCATGCTCCGTAGCCTCATACATCTGTCATGGAAACGAAGGAGCTGGTCTCTTCTAGCATTTATACATGTTCCGAACAGCACTGCATGCTCAGATTTTGATGATTCGATCGTTTTCCGCATCCAGATTACAGTGCCCACAGGTGCACCTCAGCAGCACTAGTGCACCTCATCAGGACGCGCACGCACCTTAGCCTCTTACATCTGTCATGGAAACGACGGAGCTGGAGTATTCTAGCATTACTGCATGTTCCGAACAGCACTGCATCCTCAGATTTTGATGATTCGATCGTTTTCCGCATCCAAATTACAGTGCCCACAGGTGCACCTCAGCAGCACACGCATGCTCCGTAGCCTCATACATCTGTCACAGAAACGACGGAAATGGTGTATTCTAGCATTTATGCATGTTCCGAACAGCACTGCATCCTCAGATTTTGATGATTCGATCGTTTTCCGCATCCAAATTACAGTGCCCACAGGTGCACCTCAGCAGCACACGCATGCTCCGTAGCCTCATACATCTGTCATGGAAACGAAGGAGCTGGTCTCTTCTAGCATTTATACATGTTCCGAACAGCACTGCATGCTCAGATTTTGATGATTCGATCGTTTTCCGCATCCAGATTACAGTGCCCACAGGTGCACCTCAGCAGCACTAGTGCACCTCATCAGGACGCGCACGCACCTTAGCCTCTTACATCTGTCATGGAAACGACGGAGCTGGAGTATTCTAGCATTACTGCATGTTCCGAACAGCACTGCATCCTCAGATTTTGATGATTCGATCGTTTTCCGCATCCAAATTACAGTGCCCACAGGTGCACCTCAGCAGCACACGCATGCTCCGTAGCCTCATACATCTGTCACAGAAACGACGGAAATGGTGTATTCTAGCATTTATGCATGTTCTGAATAGCACCGCATGCTCAGATTTTGATGATTCGATCGTTTTCCGCATCCAAATTACAGTGCCCACAGGTGCACCTCAGCAGCACTAGTGCACCTCATCAGGACGCGCACGCACCTTAGCCTCTTACATCTGTCATGGAAACGACGGAGCTGGAGTATTCTAGCATTACTGCATGTTCCGAACAGCACTGCATCCTCAGATTTTGATGATTCGATCGTTTTCCGCATCCAAATTACAGTGCCCACAGGTGCACCTCAGCAGCACACGCATGCTCCGTAGCCTCATACATCTGTCATGGAAACGAAGGAGCTGGTCTCTTCTAGCATTTATACATGTTCCGAACAGCACTGCATGCTCAGATTTTGATGATTCGATCGTTTTCCGCATCCAAATTACAGTGCCCACAGGTGCACCTCAGCAGCACTAGTGCACCTCATCAGGACGCGCACGCACCTTAGCCTCTTACATCTGTCATGGAAACGACGGAGCTGGAGTATTCTAGCATTACTGCATGTTCCGAACAGCACTGCATCCTCAGATTTTGATGATTCGATCGTTTTCCGCATCCAAATTACAGTGCCCACAGGTGCACCTCAGCAGCACACGCATGCTCCGTAGCCTCATACATCTGTCACAGAAACGACGGAAATGGTGTATTCTAGCATTTATGCATGTTCTGAATAGCACCGCATGCTCAGATTTTGATGATTCGATCGTTTTCCGCATCCAAATTACAGTGCCCACAGGTGCACCTCAGCAGCACTAGTGCACCTCATCAGGACGCGCACGCACCTTAGCCTCTTACATCTGTCATGGAAACGACGGAGCTGGAGTATTCTAGCATTACTGCATGTTCCGAACAGCACTGCATCCTCAGATTTTGATGATTCGATCGTTTTCCGCATCCAAATTACAGTGCCCACAGGTGCACCTCAGCAGCACACGCATGCTCCGTAGCCTCATACATCTGTCATGGAAACGAAGGAGCTGGTCTCTTCTAGCATTTATACATGTTCCGAACAGCACTGCATGCTCAGATTTTGATGATTCGATCGTTTTCCGCATCCAAATTACAGTGCCCACAGGTGCACCTCAGCAGCACACGCATGCTCCGTAGCCTCATACATCTGTCACAGAAACGACGGAAATGGTGTATTCTAGCATTTATGCATGTTCCGAACAGCACTGCATGCTCAGATTTTAATGATTCGATCGTTTTCCGCATCCAAATTACAGTGCCCACAGGTGCACCTCAGCAGCACACGCATGCTCCGTAGCCTCATACATCTGTCACAGAAACGACGGAAATGGTGTATTCTAGCATTTATGCATGTTCCGAACAGCACTGCATCCTCAGATTTTGATGATTCGATCGTTTTCCGCATCCAAATTACAGTGCCCACAGGTGCACCTCAGCAGCACACGCATGCTCCGTAGCCTCATACATCTGTCATGGAAACGAAGGAGCTGGTCTCTTCTAGCATTTATACATGTTCCGAACAGCACTGCATGCTCAGATTTTGATGATTCGATCGTTTTCCGCATCCAGATTACAGTGCCCACAGGTGCACCTCAGCAGCACTAGTGCACCTCATCAGGACGCGCACGCACCTTAGCCTCTTACATCTGTCATGGAAACGACGGAGCTGGAGTATTCTAGCATTACTGCATGTTCCGAACAGCACTGCATCCTCAGATTTTGATGATTCGATCGTTTTCCGCATCCAAATTACAGTGCCCACAGGTGCACCTCAGCAGCACACGCATGCTCCGTAGCCTCATACATCTGTCACAGAAACGACGGAAATGGTGTATTCTAGCATTTATGCATGTTCTGAATAGCACCGCATGCTCAGATTTTGATGATTCGATCGTTTTCCGCATCCAGATTACAGTGCCCACAGGTGCACCTCAGCAGCACTAGTGCACCTCATCAGGACGCGCACGCACCTTAGCCTCTTACATCTGTCATGGAAACGACGGAGCTGGAGTATTCTAGCATTACTGCATGTTCCGAACAGCACTGCATCCTCAGATTTTGATGATTCGATCGTTTTCCGCATCCAAATTACAGTGCCCACAGGTGCACCTCAGCAGCACACGCATGCTCCGTAGCCTCATACATCTGTCACAGAAACGACGGAAATGGTGTATTCTAGCATTTATGCATGTTCCGAACAGCACTGCATCCTCAGATTTTGATGATTCGATCGTTTTCCGCATCCAAATTACAGTGCCCACAGGTGCACCTCAGCAGCACACGCATGCTCCGTAGCCTCATACATCTGTCACAGAAACGACGGAAATGGTGTATTCTAGCATTAATGCATGTTCCGAACAGCACTGCATCCTCAGATTTTAATGATTCGATCGTTTTCCGCACCCAAATTACAGTGCCCACAGGTGCACCTCAGCAGCACAAGTGCACCTCATCAGGACGCGCACGCACCTTAGCCTCTTACATCTGTCATGGAAACGACGGAGCTGGAGTATTCTAGCATTAATGCATGTTCCGAACAGCACTGCATCCTCAGATTTTGATGATTCGATCGTTTTCCGCATCCAAATTACAGTGCCCACAGGTGCACCTCAGCAGCACACGCATGCTCCGTAGCCTCATACATCTGTCACAGAAACGACGGAAATGGTGTATTCTAGCATTTATGCATGTTCCGAACAGCACCGCATGCTCAGATTTTGATGATTCGATCGTTTTCCGCATCCAAATTACAGTGCCCACAGGTGCACCTCAGCAGCACACGCATGCTCCGTAGCCTCATACATCTGTCATGGAAACGAAGGAGCTGGTCTCTTCTAGCATTTATACATGTTCCGAACAGCACTGCATGCTCAGATTTTGATGATTCGATCGTTTTCCGCATCCAGATTACAGTGCCCACAGGTGCACCTCAGCAGCACTAGTGCACCTCATCAGGACGCGCACGCACCTTAGCCTCTTACATCTGTCATGGAAACGACGGAGCTGGAGTATTCTAGCATTACTGCATGTTCCGAACAGCACTGCATCCTCAGATTTTGATGATTCGATCGTTTTCCGCATCCAAATTACAGTGCCCACAGGTGCACCTCAGCAGCACACGCATGCTCCGTAGCCTCATACATCTGTCATGGAAACGAAGGAGCTGGTCTCTTCTAGCATTTATACATGTTCCGAACAGCACTGCATGCTCAGATTTTGATGATTCGATCGTTTTCCGCATCCAGATTACAGTGCCCACAGGTGCACCTCAGCAGCACTAGTGCACCTCATCAGGACGCGCACGCACCTTAGCCTCTTACATCTGTCATGGAAACGACGGAGCTGGAGTATTCTAGCATTACTGCATGTTCCGAACAGCACTGCATCCTCAGATTTTGATGATTCGATCGTTTTCCGCATCCAAATTACAGTGCCCACAGGTGCACCTCAGCAGCACACGCATGCTCCGTAGCCTCATACATCTGTCACAGAAACGACGGAAATGGTGTATTCTAGCATTTATGCATGTTCTGAATAGCACCGCATGCTCAGATTTTGATGATTCGATCGTTTTCCGCATCCAGATTACAGTGCCCACAGGTGCACCTCAGCAGCACTAGTGCACCTCATCAGGACGCGCACGCACCTTAGCCTCTTACATCTGTCATGGAAACGACGGAGCTGGAGTATTCTAGCATTACTGCATGTTCCGAACAGCACTGCATCCTCAGATTTTGATGATTCGATCGTTTTCCGCATCCAAATTACAGTGCCCACAGGTGCACCTCAGCAGCACACGCATGCTCCGTAGCCTCATACATCTGTCACAGAAACGACGGAAAATGGTGTATTCTAGCATTTATGCATGTTCCGAACAGCACTGCATCCTCAGATTTTGATGATTCGATCGTTTTCCGCATCCAAATTACAGTGCCCACAGGTGCACCTCAGCAGCACACGCATGCTCCGTAGCCTCATACATCTGTCACAGAAACGACGGAAATGGTGTATTCTAGCATTATGCATGTTCCGAACAGCACTGCATCCTCAGATTTTAATGATTCGATCGTTTTCCGCACCCAAATTACAGTGCCCACAGGTGCACCTCAGCAGCACAAGTGCACCTCATCAGGACGCGCACGCACCTTAGCCTCTACATCTGTCATGGAAACGACGGAGCTGGAGTATTCTAGCATTACTGCATGTTCCGAACAGCACTGCATCCTCAGATTTTGATGATTCGATCGTTTTCCGCATCCAAATTACAGTGCCCACAGGTGCACCTCAGCAGCACACGCATGCTCCGTAGCCTCATACATCTGTCACAGAAACGACGGAAATGGTGTATTCTAGCATTTATGCATGTTCCGAACAGCACCTGCATGCCTCAGATTTTGATGATTCGATCGTTTTCCGCATCCAAATTACAGTGCCCACAGGTGCACCTCAGCAGCACACGCATGCTCCGTAGCCTCATACATCTGTCATGAAACGACGGAGATGGTCTCTTCTAGCATTATACATGTTCCGAACAGCACTGCATGCTCAGATTTTGATGATTCGATCGTTTTCCGCATCCAGATTACAGTGCCCACAGGTGCACCTCAGCAGCACTAGTGCACCTCATCAGGACGCGCACGCACCTTAGCCTCTTACATCTGTCATGGAAACGACGGAGCTGGAGTATTCTAGCATTACTGCATGTTCCGAACAGCACTGCATCCTCAGATTTTGATGATTCGATCGTTTTCCGCATCCAAATTACAGTGCCCACAGGTGCACCTCAGCAGCACACGCATGCTCCGTAGCCTCATACATCTGTCACAGAAACGACGGAAATGGTGTATTCTAGCATTTATGCATGTTCCGAACAGCACTGCATCCTCAGATTTTGATGATTCGATCGTTTTCCGCATCCAAATTACAGTGCCCACAGGTGCACCTCAGCAGCACACGCATGCTCCGTAGCCTCATACATCTGTCATGGAAACGAAGGAGCTGGTCTCTTCTAGCATTTATACATGTTCCGAACAGCACTGCATGCTCAGATTTTGATGATTCGATCGTTTTCCGCATCCAGATTACAGTGCCCACAGGTGCACCTCAGCAGCACTAGTGCACCTCATCAGGACGCGCACGCACCTTAGCCTCTTACATCTGTCATGGAAACGACGGAGCTGGAGTATTCTAGCATTACTGCATGTTCCGAACAGCACTGCATCCTCAGATTTTGATGATTCGATCGTTTTCCGCATCCAAATTACAGTGCCCACAGGTGCACCTCAGCAGCACACGCATGCTCCGTAGCCTCATACATCTGTCATGGAAACGACGGAAATGGTGTATTCTAGCATTTATGCATGTTCTGAATAGCACCGCATGCTCAGATTTTGATGATTCGATCGTTTTCCGCATCCAAATTACAGTGCCCACAGGTGCACCTCAGCAGCACTAGTGCACCTCATCAGGACGCGCACGCACCTTAGCCTCTTACATCTGTCATGGAAACGACGGAGCTGGAGTATTCTAGCATTACTGCCATGTTCCGAACAGCACTGCATCCTCAGATTTTGATGATTCGATCGTTTTCCGCATCCAAATTACAGTGCCCACAGGTGCACCTCAGCAGCACACGCATGCTCCGTAGCCTCATACATCTGTCATGGAAACGACGGAGCTGGTCTCTTCTAGCATTTATACATGTTCCGAACAGCACTGCATGCTCAGATTTTGATGATTCGATCGTTTTCCGCATCCAATTACAGTGCCCACAGGTGCACCTCAGCAGCACTAGTGCACCTCATCAGGACGCGCACGCACCTTAGCCTCTTACATCTGTCATGGAAACGACGGAGCTGGAGTATTCTAGCATTACTGCATGTTCCGAACAGCACTGCATCCTCAGATTTTGATGATTCGATCGTTTTCCGCATCCAAATTACAGTGCCCACAGGTGCACCTCAGCAGCACACGCATGCTCCGTAGCCTCATACATCTGTCACAGAAACGACGGAAATGGTGTATTCTAGCATTTATGCATGTTCTGAATAGCACCGCATGCTCAGATTTTGATGATTCGATCGTTTTCCGCATCCAATTACAGTGCCCACAGGTGCAACCTCAGCAGCACTAGTGCACCTCATCAGGACGCGCACGCACCTTAGCCTCTTACATCTGTCATGGAACGACGGAGCTGGTATTTCTAGCATTACTGCATGTTCCGAACAGCACTGCATCCTCAGATTTTGATGATTCGATCGTTTTCCGCATCCAAATTACAGTGCCCACAGGTGCACTCAGCAGCACACGCATGCTCCGTAGCCTCATTACATCTGTCATGGAAACGAAGGAGCTGGTCTATTCTAGCATTATACATGTTCCGAACAGCACTGCATGCTCAGATTTTGATGATTCGATCGTTTTCCGCATCCAAATTACAGTGCCCACAGGTGCACCTCAGCAGCACACGCATGCTCCGTAGCCTCATACATCTGTCACAGAAACGACGGAAATGGTGTATTCTAGCATTTATGCATGTTCCGAACAGCACTGCATGCTCAGATTTTGAATGATTCGATCGTTTTCCGCATCCAAATTACAGTGCCCACAGGTGCACCTCAGCAGCACACGCATGCTCCGTAGCCTCATACATCTGTCACAGAAACGACGGAAATGGTGTATTCTAGCATTTATGCATGTTCCGAACAGCACTGCATCCTCAGATTTGATGATTCGATCGTTTTCCGCATCCAAATTACAGTGCCCACAGGTGCACCTCAGCAGCACACGCATGCTCCGTAGCCTCATACATCTGTCATGGAAACGACGGAGCTGGTGTCTTCTAGCATTTATGCATGTTCCGAACAGCACTGCATGCTCAGATTTTGATGATTCGATCGTTTTCCGCATCCAAATTACAGTGCCCACAGGTGCACCTCAGCAGCACTAGTGCACCTCATCAGGACGCGCACGCCTTAGCCTCATACATCTGTCACATGGAAACGACGGAGCTGGTAGTATTCTAGCATTACTGCATGTTCCGAACAGCACTGCATCCTCAGATTTTGATGATTCGATCGTTTTCCGCATCCAAATTACAGTGCCCACAGGTGCACCTCAGCAGCACACGCATGCTCCGTAGCCTCATACATCTGTCCATGAAACGACGGAGCTGGTCTCTTCTAGCATTTATGCATGTTCCGAACAGCACTGCATGCTCAGATTTTGATGATTCGATCGTTTTCCGCATCCAGATTACAGTGCCCACAGGTGCACCTCAGCAGCACTAGTGCACCTCATCAGGACGCGCACGCACCTTAGCCTCTTACATCTGTCATGGAAACGACGGAGCTGGAGTATTCTAGCATTACTGCATGTTCCGACAGCACTGCATCCTCAGATTTTGATGATTCGATCGTTTTTCCGCATCCAAATTACAGTGCCCACAGGTGCACCTCAGCAGCACACGCATGCTCCGTAGCCTCATACATCTGTCACAGAAACGACGGAAATGGTGTATTCTAGCATTTATGCATGTTCCGAACAGCACCGCATGCTCAGATTTTGATGATTCGATCGTTTCCGCATCCAAATTACAGTGCCCACAGGTGCACCTCAGCAGCACACGCATGCTCCGTAGCCTCATACATCTGTCACTAGGAAACGACGGAAATGGTGTATTCTAGCATTAATACATGTTCCGAACAGCACTGCATGCCTCAGATTTTGATGATTCGATCGTTTTCCGCATCCAAATTACAGTGCCCACAGGTGCACCTCAGCAGCACTAGTGCACCTCATCAGGACGCGCACGCCCTTAGCCTCTTACATCTGTCATGGAAACGACGGAGCTGGAGTATTCTAGCATTATGCATGTTCGACAGCACTGCATCTCAGATTTGATGATTCGATCGTTTTCCGCATCCAAATTACAGTGCCCACAGGTGCACCTCAGCAGCACCACGCATGCTCCGTAGCCTCATACATCTGTCACAGAAACGACGGAGCTGGTAGTATTCTAGCATTTATGCATGTTCCGAACAGCACTGCATGCTCAGATTTTGATGATTCGATCGTTTTCCGCATCCAAATTACAGTGCCCACAGGTGCACCTCAGCAGCACACGCATGCTCCGTAGCCTCATACATCTGTCACATGAAACGAACGGAAATGGTGTCTTCTAGCATTATGCATGTTCCGAACAGCACTGCATGCTCAGATTTTGATGATTCGATCGTTTTCCGCATCCAAATTACAGTGCCCACAGGTGCACCTCAGCAGCACACGCATGCTCCGTAGCCTCATACATCTGTCATGGAAACGAAGGAGCTGGTCTTTCTAGCAGTTATACATGTTCCGAACAGCACTGCATGCTCAGATTTTGATGATTCGATCGTTTTCCGCATCCAGATTTACAGTGCCCACAGGTGCACCTCAGCAGCACTAGTGCACCTCATCAGGACGCGCACGCACCTTAGCCTCTTACATCTGTCATGGAAACGACGGAGCTGGAGTATTCTAGCAACTGCATGTTCCGAACAGCACTGCATCTCAGATTTTGATGATTCGATCGTTTTCCGCATCCAAATTACAGTGCCACAGGTGCACCTCAGCAGCACACGCATGCTCCGTAGCCTCATACATCTGTCACAGAAATGACGGAATGGGTGTATTCTAGCATTTATGCATGTTTCCGAACAGCACCGCATGCTCAGATTTGTGATGATTCGATCGTTTTCCGCATCCAAATTACAGTGCCCAACAGGTGCACCTCGCAGCACACGCATGCTCCGTAGCCTCATACATCTGTCATGGAAACGAAGGAGCGGTTCTTCTAGCATTTATACATGTTCCGAACAGCACTGCATCTCAGATTTGATGATTCGATCGTTTCCGCATCCAAATTACAGTGCCCACAGGTGCACCTCAGCAGCACACGCATGCTCCGTAGCCTCATACATCTGTCCATGGAACGACGGAGCTGGTGATATTCTAGCATTTATGCTGTTCCGAACAGCACTGCATGCTCAGATTTTGATGATTCGATCGTTTTCCGCACCAAATTACAGTGCCCACAGGTGCACCTCAGCAGCACACGCATGCTCCGTAGCCTCATACATCTGTCAGCAGAAACGACGGAAATGGTGGTATTCTGCATTTATGCATGTTCCCGAACAGCACCTGCATGCCTCAGATTTATGATGATTCCGAATCGTTTCCGCATCCAATTACAGTGCCCACAGGTTGGCAAACCTCAAGCAGCACACGCATGCTCCGTAGCCTCATACATCCTGTCACATGGAACCGGAATGGCTGGTATTCTAGCAGTTATAGCATGGTTCCGAACAGCACTGCATGCTCAGATTTGATGATTCGAATCGTTTTCCGCATCCAATTACAGTGCCCACAGGTGCACCTCAGCAGCACTAGTGGCACCTCATCAGGACGCGCACGCACCTTAGCCTCTTACATCTGTCATGGAAACGACGGAGCTGGAGTATTCTAGCATTACTGCAATGTTCCGAACAGCAACTGCATCCTCAGATTTTGATGATTCGATCGTTTTTCCGCTCCAAATTACAGTGCCCACAGGTGCACCTCAGCAGCACACGCATGCTCCGTAGCCTCATACATCTGTCACAGAAACGACGGAAATGGTTATTCTAGCATTTATGCATGTTCCGAACAGCACCGCATGCTCAGATTTTTGATGATTCGATCGTTTTCCGCATCCAAATTACAGTGCCCACAGGTGCACCTCAGCAGCACACGCATGCTCCGTAGCCTCATACATTGTCCCATGGAAACGAAGGAGCTGGTCTCTTCTAGCATTTATACATGTTCCGAACAGCACTGCATGCTCAGATTTTGATGATTCGATCGTTTTCCGCATCCAAATTACAGTGCCCACAGGTGCACCTCAGCCAGCACTAGTGCACCTCATCAGGACGGCGCACGCACCTTAGCCTCTTACATCTGTCATGGAAACGACGGAGCCTGGAGTATTCTAGCATTACTGCATGTTCCGAACAGCACTGCATCCTCAGATTTTGATTGATTCGATCGTTTTCCGCATCCAAATTACAGTGCCCACAGGTGCACCTCAGCAGCACACGCATGCTCCGTAGCCTCATACATCTGTCACAGAAACGACGGAAATGGTGTATTCTAGCATTTATGCATGTTCCGAACAGGCACCGCATGCTCAGATTTTGATGATTCGATCGTTTTCCGCATCCAAATTACAGTGCCCACAGGTGCACCTCAGCAGCACACGCATGCTCCGTAGCCTCTTACATCTGTCATGGAAACGAAGGAGCTGGTCTCTTCTAGCATTTATACATGTTCCGAACAGCACTGCATGCTCAGATTTTGATGATTCGGATCGTTTTCCGCATCCAGATTACAGTGCCCACAGGTGCACCCTCAGCAGCCAATAGTGCACCTCATCAGGACGCGCACGCACCTTAGCCTCTTACATCTGTCATGGAAACGACGGAGCTGGAGTCTTCTAGCATTACTGCATGTTCCGAACAGCACTGCATCCTCAGATTTTGATGATTCGATCGTTTTCCGCATCCAAACTTACAGTGCCCACAGGTGCACCTCAGCAGCACACGCATTGCTCCGTAGCCTCATACATCTGTCACAGAAACGACGGAAATGGTGTATTCTAGCATTTATGCATGTTCCGAACAGCACCGCATGCTCAGATTTTGATGATTCGATCGTTTCCGCATCCAAATTACAGTGCCCACAGGTGCACCTCAGCAGCACACGCATGCTCCGTAGCCTCATACATCTGTCATGGAAACGAAGGAGCTGGTCTCTTTCTAGCATTTATACATGTTCCGAACAGCACTGCATGCTCAGATTTTGATGATTCGATCGTTTTCCGCATCCAGATTACAGTGCCCACAGGTGCACCTCAGCAGCACTAGTGCACCTCAATCAGGACGCGCACGCACCTTAGCCTCTTACACTGTCATGGAAACGACGGAGCTGGAGTATTCTAGCATTACTGCATGTTCCGAACAGCACTGTCATCCTCAGATTTTGATGATTCGATTCGTTTTCTCCGCATCCAACTTTACCGTGCCCACAGGTGCACCTCAGCAGCACACGCATGCTCCGTAGCCCTCATACATCTGTCCACAGAAACGGACGGAAATGGTGTATTCTAGCATTTATGCATGTCCGAAACAGCACCGCATGCTCAGATTTTGATGATTCGACTCGTTTCCGCATCCAAATTACAGTGCCCACAGGTGCACCTCAGCAGCACTATTGCATGCCTCAGTCAGGACCCACTCCCTTAGCTCTTACCGCTGTCATGGAACGACGGAGGCTGATCTATTCTTAGCATTACTAACTGCATGTTCCGAAACAGCACTGCATGCCTCAGATTTTGGATGATTCGATCGTTTTCCGCATCCAGATTACAGTGCCCACAGGTGCACCTCCCAGCAGCACACGCATGCTCCGTAGCCTCATACATCTGTCACAGAAACGACGGAAATGGTGTATTCTAGCATTATGCATGTTCCGAAACAGCACTGCATGCTCAGATTTTGATGATTCGATCGTTTTCCGCACCCAAATTACAGTGCCCACAGGTGCACCTCAGCAGCACAAGTGCACCTCAGCAGGACGCGCACGCACCTAGCCTCTTAATCTGTCATGGAAACGACGGAGCTGGAGTATTCTAGCATTAAGCATGTCGAACAGCACTGCAATCCTCAGATTTGATGATTCGATCGTGTTCCGCATCCAAATTACAGTGCCCACAGGTGCACCTCAGCAGCACACGCATGCTCCGTAGCCTCATACATCTGTCACAAGAAACGACGGAAATGGTGTATTCTAGCATTTATGCATGTTCCGAACAGCACCGCATGCTAGATTTGATGATTCCATCGTTTTCCGCATCCAAATACAGTGCCCAAAGGTGCCTAGCAGCCACACGCATGCTCCGTAGCCTCATACATCTGTCACAGAAACGACGGAAATGGTGTATTTTAGCATTATGCATGTTCCGAACAGCACTGCATGCTCAGATTTTGATGATTCGATCGTTTTCCGCA
>CM041197.1:12178001-12241154 GCA_023078555.1 Ulva prolifera | reverse complement strand
TCCGAACAGCACCCGCATGCTCAGATTTTGATGATTCGATCGTTTTCCGCATCCAAATTACAGTGCCCACAGGTGCACCTCAGCAGCACACGCATGCTCCGTAGCCTCATACATCTGTCATGGAAACGAAGGAGCTGGTCTCTTCTAGCATTTATACATGTTCCGAACAGCACTGCATGCTCAGATTTTGATGATTCGATCGTTTTCCGCATCCAGATTACAGTGCCCACAGGGTGCACCTCAGCAGCACTAGTGCACCTCATCAGGACGCGCACGCACCTCTAGCCTCTTACATCTGTCATGGAAACGACGGAGCTGGAGTATTCTAGCATTACTGCATGTTCCGAACAGCACTGCATCCTCAGATTTTGATGATTCGATCGTTTTCCGCATCCAAATTACAGTGCCCACAGGTGCACCTCAGCAGCACACGCATGCTCCGTAGCCTCATACATCTGTCACAGAAACGACGGAAATGGTGTATTCTAGCATTTATGCATGTTCCGAACAGCACCGCATGCTCAGATTTTGATGATTCGATCGTTTTCCGCATCCAAATTACAGTGCCCACAGGTGCACCTCAGCAGCACACGCATGCTCCGTAGCCTCATACATCTGTCATGGAAACGAAGGAGCTGGTCTCTTCTAGCATTTATACATGTTCCGAACAGCACTGCATGCTCAGATTTTGATGATTCGATCGTTTTCCGCATCCAGATTACAGTGCCCACAGGTGCACCTCAGCAGCACTAGTGCACCTCATCAGGACGCGCACGCACCTTAGCCTCTTACATCTGTCATGGAAACGACGGAGCTGGAGTATTCTAGCATTACTGCATGTTCCGAACAGCACTGCATCCTCAGATTTTGATGATTCGATCGTTTTCCGCATCCAAATTACAGTGCCCACAGGTGCACCTCAGCAGCACACGCATGCTCCGTAGCCTCATACATCTGTCACAGAAACGACGGAAATGGTGTATTCTAGCATTTATGCATGTTCCGAACAGCACCGCATGCTCAGATTTTGATGATTCGATCGTTTTCCGCATCCAAATTACAGTGCCCACAGGTGCACCTCAGCAGCACACGCATGCTCCGTAGCCTCATACATCTGTCATGAAACGAAGGAGCTGGTCTCTTCTAGCATTTATACATGTTTCCGAACAGCACTGCATGCTCAGATTTTTGATGATTCGATCGTTTTCCCGCATCCAGATTACAGTGCCCACAGGTGCACCTCAGCAGCACTAGTGCACCTCATCAGGACGCGCACGCACCTTAGCCTCTTACATCTGTCATGGAAACGACGGAGCTGGAGTATTCTAGCATTACTGCATGTTCCGAACAGCACTGCATCCTCAGATTTTGATGATTCGATCGTTTTCCGCATCCAAATTACAGTGCCCACAGGTGCACCTCAGCAGCACACGCATTGCTCCGTAGCCTCATACATCTGTCACAGAAACGACGGAAATGGTGTATTTCTAGCATTTATGCATGTTCCGAACAGCACCGCATGCTCAGATTTTGATGATTCGATCGTTTTCCGCATCCAAATTACAGTGCCCACAGGTGCACCTCAGCAGCACACGCATGCTCCGTAGCCTCATACATCTGTCATGGAAACGAAGGAGCTGGTCTCTTCTAGCATTTATACATGTTCCGAACAGCACTGCATGCTCAGATTTTGATGATTCGATCGTTTTCCGCATCCAGATTACAGTGCCCACAGGTGCACCTCAGCAGCACTAGTGCACCTCATCAGGACGCGCACGCACCTTAGCCTCTTACATCTGTCATGGAAACGACGGAGCTGGAGTATTCTAGCATTACTGCATGTTCCGAACAGCACTGCATCCTCAGATTTTGATGATTCGATCGTTTTCCGCATCCAAATTACAGTGCCCACAGGTGCACCTCAGCAGCACACGCATGCTCCGTAGCCTCATACATCTGTCACAGAAACGACGGAAATGGTGTATTCTAGCATTTATGCATGTTCCGAACAGCACCGCATGCTCAGATTTTGATGATTCGATCGTTTTTTCCGCATCCAAATTACAGTGCCCACAGGTGCACCTCAGCAGCACACGCATGCTCCGTAGCCTCATACATCTGTCATGGAAACGAAGGAGCTGGTCTCTTCTAGCATTTATACATGTTCCGAACAGCACTGCATGCTCAGATTTTGATGATTCGATCGTTTTCCGCATCCAGATTACAGTGCCCACAGGTGCACCTCAGCAGCACTAGTGCACCTCATCAGGACGCGCACGCACCTTAGCCCTCTTACATCTGTCATGGAAACGACGGAGCTGGAGTATTCTAGCATTACTGCATGTTCCGAACAGCACTGCATCCTCAGATTTTGATGATTCGATCGTTTTCCGCATCCAACTTACAGTGCCCACAGGTGCACCTCAGCAGCACACGCATGCTCCGTAGCCTCATACATCTGTCACAGAAACGACGGAAATGGTGTATTCTAGCATTTATGCATGTTCCGAACAGCACCGCATGCTCAGATTTTGATGATTCGATCGTTTCCGCATCCAAATTACAGTGCCCACAGGTGCACCTCAGCAGCACACGCATGCTCCGTAGCCTCATACATCTGTCATGGAAACGAAGGAGCTGGTCTCTTCTAGCATTTATACATGTTCCGAACAGCACTGCATGCTCAGATTTTGATGATTCGATCGTTTTCCGCATCCAGATTACAGTGCCCACAGGTGCACCTCAGCAGCACTAGTGCACCTCATCAGGACGCGCACGCACCCTTAGCCTCTTACATCTGTCATGGAAACACGACGGAGCTGGAGTATTCTAGCATTTACTGCATGTTCCGAACAGCACTGCATCCTCAGATTTTGATGATTCGATCGTTTCCGCATCCCAACTTACAGTGCCCACAGGTGCACCTCAGCAGCACACGCATGCTCCGTAGCCTCATACATCTGGTCACAGAAACGACGGAAATGGTGTATTCTAGCATTTATGCATGTTCCGAACAGCACCGCATGCTCAGATTTGATGATTCGATCGTTTTCCGCATCCAAATTACAGTGCCCACAGGTGCACCTCAGCAGCACAACGCATGCTCCGTAGCCTCATACATCTGTCATGGAAACGAAGGAGCTGGTCTCTTCTAGCATTTATACATGTTCCGAACAGCACGCATGCTCAGATTTTGATGATTCGATCGTTTTCCGCATCCAAATTACAGTGCCCACAGGGGCACCTCAGCAGCACACGCATGCTCCGTAGCCTCATACATCTGTCCACAGAAAACGACGGAAATGGTGTATTCTAGCATTTATGCAGTGTTCCGAACAGCACTGCATGCTCAAGATTTGATGATTCGATCGTTTTCCGCACCCAAATTACAGTGCCCACAGGTGCACCTCAGCAGCACAAGTGCACCTCAGCAGGACGCGCACGCACCTTAGCCTCTTACATCTGTCATGGAAACGACGGAGCTGGAGTATTCTAGCATTTAATGCATGTTCCGAACAGCACTTGCATCCTCAGATTTTGATGATTCGATCGTTTTCCGCATCCAAATTACAGTGCCCACAGGTGCACCTCAGCAGCACAACGCATGCTCCGTAGCCTCATACATCTGTCACAGAAACGACGGAAATGGTGTTCTAGCATTATGATGTTCCGAACAGCACCGCATGCTCAGATTTTGATGATTCCATCGTTTTCCGCAATCCAAATTACAGTGCCCCAGGTGCACCTCAGCAGCACACGCATGCTCCGTAGCCCTCATACATCTGTCACAGAAACGCGAAGGAAATGGTGTATTTTAGCATTTATGCATGTTCCGAACAGCACACTGCATGCTCAGATTTGATGATTCGATCGTTTTCCGCACCCAAATTACAGTGCCCACAGGTGCACCTCAGCAGCACACGCATGCTCCGTAGCCTCATACATCTGTCATGGAAACGAAGGAGCTGGTCTCTTCTAGCATTTATACATGTTCCGAACAGCACTGCATGCTCAGATTTTGATGATTCGATCGTTTTCCGCATCCAGATTACAGTGCCCACAGGTGCACCTCAGCAGCACTAGTGCACCTCATCAGGACGCGCACGCACCTTAGCCTCTTACATCTGTCATGGAAACGACGGAGCTGGAGTATTCTAGCATTACTGCATGTTCCGAACAGCACTGCATCCTCAGATTTTGATGATTCGATCGTTTTCCGCATCCAAATTACAGTGCCCACAGGTGCACCTCAGCAGCACACGCATGCTCCGTAGCCTCATACATCTGTCACAGAAAACGACGGAAATGGTGTATTCTAGCAATTTATGCATGTTCCGAACAGCACCCGCATGCTCAGATTTTGATGATTCGATCGTTTTCCGCATCCAAATTACAGTGCCCACAGGTGCACCTCAGCAGCACACGCATGCTCCGTAGCCTCATACATCTGTCATGGGAAACGAAGGAGCTGGTCTCTTCTAGCATTTATACATGTTCCGAACAGCACTGCATGCTCAGATTTTGATGATTCGAATCGTTTTCCGCATCCAGATTACAGTGCCCACAGGTGCACCTCAGCAGCACTAGTGCACCTCATCAGGACGCGCACGCACCTTAGCCTCTTACATCTGTCATGGAAACGACGGAGCTGAGTATTCTAGCATTACTGCATGTTCCGAACAGCACTGCATCCTCAGATTTGATGATTCGATCGTTTTCCGCATCCAAATTACAGTGCCCACAGGTGCACCTCAGCAGCACACGCTATGCTCCGTAGCCTCATACATCTGTCACAGAAGAACGACGGAAATGGTGTATTCTAGCATTTATGCATGTTCCGAAACAGCACCGCATGCTCAGATTTTGATGATTCGATCGTTTTCCGCATCCAAATTACAGTGCCCACAGGTGCACCTCAGCAGCACACGCATGCTCCGTAGCCTCATACATCTGTCATGGAAACGAAGGAGCTGGTCTCTTCTAGCATTTATACATGTTCCGAACAGCACTGCATGCTCAGATTTTGATGATTCGATCGTTTTCCGCATCCAAATTACAGTGCCCACAGGTGCACCTCAGCAGCACACGCATGCTCCGTAGCCTCATACATCTGTCACAGAAACGACGGAAATGGTGTATTCTAGCATTTATGCATGTTCCGAACAGCACCGCATGCTCAGATTTTGATGATTCGATCGTTTTCCGCATCCAAATTACAGTGCCCACAGGTGCACCTCAGCAGCACACGCATGCTCCGTAGCCTCATACATCTGTCATGGAAACGAAGGAGCTGGTCTCTTCTAGCATTTATACATGTTCCGAACAGCACTGCATGCTCAGATTTTGATGATTCGATCGTTTTCCGCATCCAGATTACAGTGCCCACAGGTGCACCTCAGCAGCACTAGTGCACCTCATCAGGACGCGCACGCACCTTAGCCTCTTACATCTGTCATGGAAACGACGGAGCTGGAGTATTCTAGCATTACTGCATGTTCCGAACAGCACTGCATCCTCAGATTTTGATGATTCGATCGTTTTCCGCATCCAAATTACAGTGCCCACAGGTGCACCTCAGCAGCACACGCATGCTCCGTAGCCTCATACATCTGTCACAGAAACGACGGAAATGGTGTATTCTAGCATTTATGCATGTTCCGAACAGCACCGCATGCTCAGATTTTGATGATTCGATCGTTTTCCGCATCCAAATTACAGTGCCCACAGGTGCACCTCAGCAGCACACGCATGCTCCGTAGCCTCATACATCTGTCATGGAAACGAAGGAGCTGGTCTCTTCTAGCATTTATACATGTTCCGAACAGCACTGCATGCTCAGATTTTGATGATTCGATCGTTTCCGCATCCAGATTACAGTGCCCACAGGTGCACCTCAGCAGCACTAGTGCACCTCATCAGGACGCGCACGCACCTTAGCCTCTTACATCTGTCATGGAAACGACGGAGCTGGAGTATTCTAGCATTACTGCATGTTCCGAACAGCACTGCATCCTCAGATTTTGATGATTCGATCGTTTTCCGCATCCAAATTACAGTGCCCACAGGTGCACCTCAGCAGCACACGCATGCTCCGTAGCCTCATACATCTGTCACAGAAACGACGGAAATGGTGTATTCTAGCATTTATGCATGTTCCGAACAGCACCGCATGCTCAGATTTTGATGATTCGATCGTTTTCCGCATCCAAATTACAGTGCCCACAGGTGCACCTCAGCAGCACACGCATGCTCCGTAGCCTCATACATCTGTCATGGAAACGAAGGAGCTGGTCTCTTCTAGCATTTATACATGTTCCGAACAGCACTGCATGCTCAGATTTTGATGATTCGATCGTTTTCCGCATCCAAATTACAGTGCCCACAGGTGCACCTCAGCAGCACACGCATGCTCCGTAGCCTCATACATCTGTCACAGAAACGACGGAAATGGTGTATTCTAGCATTTATGCATGTTCCGAACAGCACTGCATGCTCAGATTTTGATGATTCGATCGTTTTTCCGCACCCAAATTACAGTGCCCACAGGTGCACCTCAGCAGCACACGCATGCTCCGTAGCCTCATACATCTGTCATGGAAACGAAGGAGCTGGTCTCTTCTAGCATTTATACATGTTCCGAACAGCACTGCATGCTCAGATTTTGATGATTCGATCGTTTTCCGCATCCAAATTACAGTGCCCACAGGTGCACCTCAGCAGCACACGCATGCTCCGTAGCCTCATACATCTGTCACAGAAACGACGGAAATGGTGTATTCTAGCATTATTGCATGTTCCGAACAGCACTGCATGCTCAGATTTTGATGATTCGATCGTTTTCCGCACCCAAATTACAGTGCCCACAGGTGCACCTCAGCAGCACACGCATGCTCCGTAGCCTCATACATCTGTCACAGAAACGACGGAAATGGTGTATTCTAGCATTTATGCATGTTCCGAACAGCACTGCATGCTCAGATTTTGATGATTCGATCGTTTTCCGCACCCAAATTACAGTGCCCACAGGTGCACCTCAGCAGCACAAGTGCACCTCAGCAGGACGCGCACGCACCTTAGCCTCTTACATCTGTCATGGAAACGACGGAGCTGGAGTATTCTTGCATTAATGCATGTTCCGAACAGCACTGCATCCTCAGATTTTGATGATTCGATCGTTTTCCGCATCCAAATTACAGTGCCCACAGGTGCACCTCAGCAGCACACGCATGCTCCGTAGCCTCATACATCTGTCACAGAAACGACGGAAATGGTGTATTCTAGCATTTATGCATGTTCCGAACAGCACTGCATGCTCAGATTTTGATGATTCGATCGTTTTTCCGCACCCAAATTACAGTGCCCACAGGTGCACCTCAGCAGCACACGCATGCTCCGTAGCCTCATACATCTGTCATGGAAACGAAGGAGCTGCTCTCTTCTAGCATTTATACATGTTCCGAACAGCACTGCATGCTCAGATTTTGATGATTCGATCGTTTTCCGCATCCAAAGTACAGTGCCCACAGGTGCACCTCAGCAGCACACGCATGCTCCGTAGCCTCATACATCTGTCACAGAAACGACGGAAATGGTGTATTCTAGCATTTATGCATGTTCCGAACAGCACCGCATGCTCAGATTTTGATGATTCGATCGTTTTCCGCATCCAAATTACAGTGCCCACAGGTGCACCTCAGCAGCACACGCATGCTCCGTAGCCTCATACATCTGTCATGGAAACGAAGGAGCTGGTCTCTTCTAGCATTTATACATGTTCCGAACAGCACTGCATGCTCAGATTTTGATGATTCGATCGTTTTCCGCATCCAAATTACAGTGCCCACAGGTGCACCTCAGCAGCACACGCATGCTCCGTAGCCTCATACATCTGTCACAGAAACGACGGAAATGGTTGTATTCTAGCATTTATGCATGTTCCGAACAGCACTGCATGCTCAGATTTTGATGATTCGATCGTTTTCCGCACCCAAATTACAGTGCCCACAGGTGCACCTCAGCAGCACACGCATGCTCCGTAGCCTCATACATCTGTCACAGAAACGACGGAAATGGTGTATTCTAGCATTTATGCATGTTCTGAACAGCACCGCATGCTCAGATTTGATGATTCGATCGTTTTCCGCATCCAAATTACAGTGCCCACAGGTGCACCTCAGCAGCACACGCATGCTCCGTAGCCTCATACATCTGTCATGGAAACGAAGGAGCTGGTCTCTTCTAGCATTTATACATGTTCCGAACAGCACTGCATGCTCAGATTTTGATGATTCGATCGTTTTCCGCATCCAGATTACAGTGCCCACAGGTGCACCTCAGCAGCACTAGTGCACCTCATCAGGACGCGCACGCACCTTAGCCTCTTACATCTGTCATGGAAACGACGGAGCTGGAGTATTCTAGCATTACTGCATGTTCCGAACAGCACTGCATCCTCAGATTTTGATGATTCGATCGTTTTCCGCATCCTAATTACAGTGCCCACAGGTGCACCTCAGCAGCACACGCATGCTCCGTAGCCTCATACATCTGTCACAGAAACGACGGAAATGGTGTATTCTAGCATTTATGCATGTTCTGAACAGCACCGCATGCTCAGATTTTGATGATTCGATCGTTTTCCGCATCCAAATTACAGTGCCCACAGGTGCACCTCAGCAGCACACGCATGCTCCGTAGCCTCATACATCTGTCATGGAAACGAAGGAGCTGGTCTCTTCTAGCATTTATACATGTTCCGAACAGCACTGCATGCTCAGATTTTGATGATTCGATCGTTTTCCGCATCCAGATTACAGTGCCCACAGGTGCACCTCAGCAGCACTAGTGCACCTCATCAGGACGCGCACGCACCTTAGCCTCTTACATCTGTCATGGAAACGACGGAGCTGGAGTATTCTAGCATTAATGCATGTTCCGAACAGCACTGCATCCTCAGATTTTGATGATTCGATCGTTTTCCGCATCCAAATTACAGTGCCCACAGGTGCACCTCAGCAGCACACGCATGCTCCGTAGCCTCATACATCTGTCACAGAAACGACGGAAATGGTGTATTCTAGCATTTATGCATGTTCCGAACAGCACCGCATGCTCAGATTTTGATGATTCCATCGTTTTCCGCATCCAAATTACAGTGCCCACAGGTGCACCTCAGCAGCACACGCATGCTCCGTAGCCTCATACATCTGTCACAGAAACGACGGAAATGGTGTATTTTAGCATTTATGCATGTTCCGAACAGCACTGCATGCTCAGATTTTGATGATTCGATCGTTTTCCGCACCCAAATTACAGTGCCCACAGGTGCACCTCAGCAGCACACGCATGCTCCGTAGCCCTCATACATCTGTCATGGAAACGAAGGAGCTGGTCTCTTCTAGCATTTATACATGTTCCGAACAGCACTGCATGCTCAGATTTTGATGATTCGATCGTTTTCCGCATCCAGATTACAGTGCCCACAGGTGCACCTCAGCAGCACTAGTGCACCTCATCAGGACGCGCACGCACCTTAGCCTCTTACATCTGTCATGGAAACGACGGAGCTGGAGTATTCTAGCATTACTGCATGTTCCGAACAGCACTGCATCCTCAGATTTTGATGATTCGATCGTTTTCCGCATCCAAATTACAGTGCCCACAGGTGCACCTCAGCAGCACACGCATGCTCCGTAGCCTCATACATCTGTCACAGAAACGACGGAAATGGTGTATTCTAGCATTTATGCATGTTCCGAACAGCACTGCATGCTCAGATTTTGATGATTCGATCGTTTTCCGCACCCAAATTACAGTGCCCACAGGTGCACCTCAGCAGCACACGCATGCTCCGTAGCCTCATACATCTGTCATGGAAACGAAGGAGCTGGTCTCTTCTAGCATTTATACATGTTCCGAACAGCACTGCATGCTTAGATTTTGATGATTCGATCGTTTTCCGCATCCAAATTACAGTGCCCACAGGTGCACCTCAGCAGCACACGCATGCTCCGTAGCCTCATACATCTGTCACAGAAACGACGGAAATGGTGTATTCTAGCATTTATGCATGTTCCGAACAGCACTGCATGCTCAGATTTTGATGATTCGATCGTTTTCCGCACCCAAATTACAGTGCCCACAGGTGCACCTCAGCAGCACAAGTGCACCTCAGCAGGACGCGCACGCACCTTAGCCTCTTACATCTGTCATGGAAACGACGGAGCTGGAGTATTCTTGCATTAATGCATGTTCCGAACAGCACTGCATCCTCAGATTTTGATGATTCGATCGTTTTCCGCATCCAAATTACAGTGCCCACAGGTGCACCTCAGCAGCACACGCATGCTCCGTAGCCTCATACATCTGTCACAGAAACGACGGAAATGGTGTATTCTAGCATATATGCATGTTCCGAACAGCACTGCATGCTCAGATTTTGATGATTCGATCGTTTTCCGCACCCAAATTACAGTGCCCACAGGTGCACCTCAGCAGCACAAGTGCACCTCAGCAGGACGCGCACGCACCTTAGCCTCTTACATCTGTCATGGAAACGACGGAGCTGGAGTATTCTTGCATTAATGCATGTTCCGAACAGCACTGCATCCTCAGATTTTGATGATTCGATCGTTTTCCGCATCCAAATTACAGTGCCCACAGGTGCACCTCAGCAGCACACGCATGCTCCGTAGCCTCATACATCTGTCACAGAAACGACGGAAATGGTGTATTCTAGCATTTATGCATGTTCCGAACAGCACTGCATGCTCAGATTTTGATGATTCGATCGTTTTCCGCACCCAAATTACAGTGCCCACAGGTGCACCTCAGCAGCACACGCATGCTCCGTAGCCTCATACATCTGTCATGGAAACGAAGGAGCTGCTCTCTTCTAGCATTTATACATGTTCCGAACAGCACTGCATGCTCAGATTTTGATGATTCGATCGTTTTCCGCATCCAAAGTACAGTGCCCACAGGTGCACCTCAGCAGCACACGCATGCTCCGTAGCCTCATACATCTGTCACAGAAACGACGGAAATGGTGTATTCTAGCATTTATGCATGTTCCGAACAGCACCGCATGCTCAGATTTTGATGATTCGATCGTTTTCCGCATCCAAATTACAGTGCCCACAGGTGCACCTCAGCAGCACACGCATGCTCCGTAGCCTCATACATCTGTCATGGAAACGAAGGAGCTGGTCTCTTCTAGCATTTATACATGTTCCGAACAGCACTGCATGCTCAGATTTTGATGATTCGATCGTTTTCCGCATCCAAATTACAGTGCCCACAGGTGCACCTCAGCAGCACACGCATGCTCCGTAGCCTCATACATCTGTCACAGAAACGACGGAAATGGTGTATTCTAGCATTTATGCATGTTCCGAACAGCACTGCATGCTCAGATTTTGATGATTCGATCGTTTTCCGCACCCAAATTACAGTGCCCACAGGTGCACCTCAGCAGCACACGCATGCTCCGTAGCCTCATACATCTGTCATGGAAACGAAGGAGCTGGTCTCTTCTAGCATTTATACATGTTCCGAACAGCACTGCATGCTCAGATTTTGATGATTCGATCGTTTTCCGCATCCAAATTACAGTGCCCACAGGTGCACCTCAGCAGCACACGCATGCTCCGTAGCCTCATACATCTGTCACAGAAACGACGGAAATGGTGTATTCTAGCATTTATGCATGTTCCGAACAGCACTGCATGCTCAGATTTTGATGATTCGATCGTTTTCCGCACCCAAATTACAGTGCCCACAGGTGCACCTCAGCAGCACAAGTGCACCTCAGCAGGACGCGCACGCACCTTAGCCTCTTACATCTGTCATGGAAACGACGGAGCTGGAGTATTCTAGCATTAATGCATGTTCCGAACAGCACTGCATCCTCAGATTTTGATGATTCGATCGTTTTCCGCATCCAAATTACAGTGCCCACAGGTGCACCTCAGCAGCACACGCATGCTCCGTAGCCTCATACATCTGTCACAGAAACGACGGAAATGGTGTATTCTAGCATTTATGCATGTTCCGAACAGCACCGCATGCTCAGATTTTGATGATTCCATCGTTTTCCGCATCCAAATTACAGTGCCCACAGGTGCACCTCAGCAGCACACGCATGCTCCGTAGCCTCATACATCTGTCACAGAAACGACGGAAATGGTGTATTTTAGCATTTATGCATGTTCCGAACAGCACTGCATGCTCAGATTTTGATGATTCGATCGTTTTCCGCACCCAAATTACAGTGCCCACAGGTGCACCTCAGCAGCACACGCATGCTCCGTAGCCTCATACATCTGTCATGGAAACGAAGGAGCTGGTCTCTTCTAGCATTTATACATGTTCCGAACAGCACTGCATGCTCAGATTTTGATGATTCGATCGTTTTCCGCATCCAGATTACAGTGCCCACAGGTGCACCTCAGCAGCACTAGTGCACCTCATCAGGACGCGCACGCACCTTAGCCTCTTACATCTGTCATGGAAACGACGGAGCTGGAGTATTCTAGCATTACTGCATGTTCCGAACAGCACTGCATCCTCAGATTTTGATGATTCGATCGTTTTCCGCATCCTAATTACAGTGCCCACAGGTGCACCTCAGCAGCACACGCATGCTCCGTAGCCTCATACATCTGTCACAGAAACGACGGAAATGGTGTATTCTAGCATTTATGCATGTTCTGAACAGCACCGCATGCTCAGATTTTGATGATTCGATCGTTTTCCGCATCCAAATTACAGTGCCCACAGGTGCACCTCAGCAGCACACGCATGCTCCGTAGCCTCATACATCTGTCATGGAAACGAAGGAGCTGGTCTCTTCTAGCATTTATACATGTTCCGAACAGCACTGCATGCTCAGATTTTGATGATTCGATCGTTTTCCGCACCCAAAGTACAGTGCCCACAGGTGCACCTCAGCAGCACACGCATGCTCCGTAGCCTCATACATCTGTCACAGAAACGACGGAAATGGTGTATTCTAGCATTTATGCATGTTCCGAACAGCACCGCATGCTCAGATTTTGATGATTCGATCGTTTTCCGCATCCAAATTACAGTGCCCACAGGTGCACCTCAGCAGCACACGCATGCTCCGTAGCCTCATACATCTGTCACAGAAACGACGGAAATGGTGTATTCTAGCATTTATGCATGTTCCGAACAGCACTGCATGCTCAGATTTTGATGATTCGATCGTTTTCCGCACCCAAATTACAGTGCCCACAGGTGCACCTCAGCAGCACACGCATGCTCCGTAGCCTCATACATCTGTCACAGAAACGACGGAAATGGTGTATTCTAGCATTTATGCATGTTCCGAACAGCACTGCATGCTCAGATTTTGATGATTCGATCGTTTTCCGCACCCAAATTACAGTGCCCACAGGTGCACCTCAGCAGCACAAGTGCACCTCAGCAGGACGCGCACGCACCTTAGCCTCTTACATCTGTCATGGAAACGACGGAGCTGGAGTATTCTAGCATTAATGCATGTTCCGAACAGCACTGCATCCTCAGATTTTGATGATTCGATCGTTTTCCGCATCCAAATTACAGTGCCCACAGGTGCACCTCAGCAGCACACGCATGCTCCGTAGCCTCATACATCTGTCACAGAAACGACGGAAATGGTGTATTCTAGCATTTATGCATGTTCCGAACAGCACCGCATGCTCAGATTTTGATGATTCCATCGTTTTCCGCATCCAAATTACAGTGCCCACAGGTGCACCTCAGCAGCACACGCATGCTCCGTAGCCTCATACATCTGTCACAGAAACGACGGAAATGGTGTATTTTAGCATTTATGCATGTTCCGAACAGCACTGCATGCTCAGATTTTGATGATTCGATCGTTTTCCGCACCCAAATTACAGTGCCCACAGGTGCACCTCAGCAGCACACGCATGCTCCGTAGCCTCATACATCTGTCATGGAAACGAAGGAGCTGGTCTCTTCTAGCATTTATACATGTTCCGAACAGCACTGCATGCTCAGATTTTGATGATTCGATCGTTTTCCGCATCCAGATTACAGTGCCCACAGGTGCACCTCAGCAGCACTAGTGCACCTCATCAGGACGCGCACGCACCTTAGCCTCTTACATCTGTCATGGAAACGACGGAGCTGGAGTATTCTAGCATTACTGCATGTTCCGAACAGCACTGCATCCTCAGATTTTGATGATTCGATCGTTTTCCGCATCCTAATTACAGTGCCCACAGGTGCACCTCAGCAGCACACGCATGCTCCGTAGCCTCATACATCTGTCACAGAAACGACGGAAATGGTGTATTCTAGCATTTATGCATGTTCTGAACAGCACCGCATGCTCAGATTTTGATGATTCGATCGTTTTCCGCATCCAAATTACAGTGCCCACAGGTGCACCTCAGCAGCACACGCATGCTCCGTAGCCTCATACATCTGTCATGGAAACGAAGGAGCTGGTCTCTTCTAGCATTTATACATGTTCCGAACAGCACTGCATGCTCAGATTTTGATGATTCGATCGTTTTCCGCATCCAGATTACAGTGCCCACAGGTGCACCTCAGCAGCACTAGTGCACCTCATCAGGACGCGCACGCACCTTAGCCTCTTACATCTGTCATGGAAACGACGGAGCTGGAGTATTCTAGCATTAATGCATGTTCCGAACAGCACTGCATCCTCAGATTTTGATGATTCGATCGTTTTCCGCATCCAAATTACAGTGCCCACAGGTGCACCTCAGCAGCACACGCATGCTCCGTAGCCTCATACATCTGTCACAGAAACGACGGAAATGGTGTATTCTAGCATTTATGCATGTTCCGAACAGCACCGCATGCTCAGATTTTGATGATTCCATCGTTTTCCGCATCCAAATTACAGTGCCCACAGGTGCACCTCAGCAGCACACGCATGCTCCGTAGCCTCATACATCTGTCACAGAAACGACGGAAATGGTGTATTTTAGCATTTATGCATGTTCCGAACAGCACTGCATGCTCAGATTTTGATGATTCGATCGTTTTCCGCACCCAAATTACAGTGCCCACAGGTGCACCTCAGCAGCACACGCATGCTCCGTAGCCTCATACATCTGTCATGGAAACGAAGGAGCTGGTCTCTTCTAGCATTTATACATGTTCCGAACAGCACTGCATGCTCAGATTTTGATGATTCGATCGTTTTCCGCATCCAGATTACAGTGCCCACAGGTGCACCTCAGCAGCACTAGTGCACCTCATCAGGACGCGCACGCACCTTAGCCTCTTACATCTGTCATGGAAACGACGGAGCTGGAGTATTCTAGCATTACTGCATGTTCCGAACAGCACTGCATCCTCAGATTTTGATGATTCGATCGTTTTCCGCATCCAAATTACAGTGCCCACAGGTGCACCTCAGCAGCACACGCATGCTCCGTAGCCTCATACATCTGTCACAGAAACGACGGAAATGGTGTATTCTAGCATTTATGCATGTTCCGAACAGCACTGCATGCTCAGATTTTGATGATTCGATCGTTTTCCGCACCCAAATTACAGTGCCCACAGGTGCACCTCAGCAGCACACGCATGCTCCGTAGCCTCATACATCTGTCATGGAAACGAAGGAGCTGGTCTCTTCTAGCATTTATACATGTTCCGAACAGCACTGCATGCTTAGATTTTGATGATTCGATCGTTTTCCGCATCCAAATTACAGTGCCCACAGGTGCACCTCAGCAGCACACGCATGCTCCGTAGCCTCATACATCTGTCACAGAAACGACGGAAATGGTGTATTCTAGCATTTATGCATGTTCCGAACAGCACTGCATGCTCAGATTTTGATGATTCGATCGTTTTCCGCACCCAAATTACAGTGCCCACAGGTGCACCTCAGCAGCACAAGTGCACCTCAGCAGGACGCGCACGCACCTTAGCCTCTTACATCTGTCATGGAAACGACGGAGCTGGAGTATTCTAGCATTAATGCATGTTCCGAACAGCACTGCATCCTCAGATTTTGATGATTCGATCGTTTTCCGCATCCAAATTACAGTGCCCACAGGTGCACCTCAGCAGCACACGCATGCTCCGTAGCCTCATACATCTGTCACAGAAACGACGGAAATGGTGTATTCTAGCATTTATGCATGTTCCGAACAGCACCGCATGCTCAGATTTTGATGATTCCATCGTTTTCCGCATCCAAATTACAGTGCCCACAGGTGCACCTCAGCAGCACACGCATGCTCCGTAGCCTCATACATCTGTCACAGAAACGACGGAAATGGTGTATTTTAGCATTTATGCATGTTCCGAACAGCACTGCATGCTCAGATTTTGATGATTCGATCGTTTTCCGCACCCAAATTACAGTGCCCACAGGTGCACCTCAGCAGCACACGCATGCTCCGTAGCCTCATACATCTGTCACAGAAACGACGGAAATGGTGTATTCTAGCATTTATGCATGTTCCGAACAGCACCGCATGCTCAGATTTTGATGATTCGATCGTTTTCCGCATCCAAATTACAGTGCCCACAGGTGCACCTCAGCAGCACACGCATGCTCCGTAGCCTCATACATCTGTCATGGAAACGAAGGAGCTGGTCTCTTCTAGCATTTATACATGTTCCGAACAGCACTGCATGCTCAGATTTTGATGATTCGATCGTTTTCCGCATCCAGATTACAGTGCCCACAGGTGCACCTCAGCAGCACTAGTGCACCTCATCAGGACGCGCACGCACCTTAGCCTCTTACATCTGTCATGGAAACGACGGAGCTGGAGTATTCTAGCATTACTGCATGTTCCGAACAGCACTGCATCCTCAGATTTTGATGATTCGATCGTTTTCCGCATCCAACTTACAGTGCCCACAGGTGCACCTCAGCAGCACACGCATGCTCCGTAGCCTCATACATCTGTCACAGAAACGACGGAAATGGTGTATTCTAGCATTTATGCATGTTCCGAACAGCACCGCATGCTCAGATTTTGATGATTCGATCGTTTTCCGCATCCAAATTACAGTGCCCACAGGTGCACCTCAGCAGCACACGCATGCTCCGTAGCCTCATACATCTGTCATGGAAACGAAGGAGCTGGTCTCTTCTAGCATTTATACATGTTCCGAACAGCACTGCATGCTCAGATTTTGATGATTCGATCGTTTTCCGCATCCAGATTACAGTGCCCACAGGTGCACCTCAGCAGCACTAGTGCACCTCATCAGGACGCGCACGCACCTTAGCCTCTTACATCTGTCATGGAAACGACGGAGCTGGAGTATTCTAGCATTACTGCATGTTCCGAACAGCACTGCATCCTCAGATTTTGATGATTCGATCGTTTTCCGCATCCAACTTACAGTGCCCACAGGTGCACCTCAGCAGCACACGCATGCTCCGTAGCCTCATACATCTGTCACAGAAACGACGGAAATGGTGTATTCTAGCATTTATGCATGTTCCGAACAGCACCGCATGCTCAGATTTTGATGATTCGATCGTTTTCCGCATCCAAATTACAGTGCCCACAGGTGCACCTCAGCAGCACACGCATGCTCCGTAGCCTCATACATCTGTCATGGAAACGAAGGAGCTGGTCTCTTCTAGCATTTATACATGTTCCAAACAGCACTGCATGCTCAGATTTTGATGATTCGATCGTTTTCCGCATCCAAATTACAGTGCCCACAGGTGCACCTCAGCAGCACACGCATGCTCCGTAGCCTCATACATCTGTCACAGAAACGACGGAAATGGTGTATTCTAGCATTTATGCATGTTCCGAACAGCACTGCATGCTCAGATTTTGATGATTCGATCGTTTTCCGCACCCAAATTACAGTGCCCACAGGTGCACCTCAGCAGCACACGCATGCTCCGTAGCCTCATACATCTGTCATGGAAACGAAGGAGCTGGTCTCTTCTAGCATTTATACATGTTCCGAACAGCACTGCATGCTCAGATTTTGATGATTCGATCGTTTTCCGCATCCAAATTACAGTGCCCACAGGTGCACCTCAGCAGCACACGCATCACTACAAGAAACCTGACTGGCCCAGACTCACAGAAGGGGCACATTGTGAGGCGCACTTGGTGCAGTTGGATGAGTCCGAGTGTAGCTCTGGGGGCACATTTGCCTGAACTCTGGGGCTGACATTGGCAAGGGGCTGAAGCCGGCTGCGGTCTTGAGTGGCGTTATTCTGTACAGAAACAAGATCCATTCAATACATCAAGTACATGTATGCATGAAACGTAACAGGTCCGTTAGTGGTGGCAAGCGGCGACTCTGGCGTGCAGCGATCGCTTCGGATCATACAGAGCCTAGCTCCGTGGGGCAATAACTATATGATTAGCCGGTCTACGCGCAATGCTTATAACGCATAAACGATGCGAAAGCAGTGGGCGATGTAGGTAGTTGCGTAAGTATATGCAGCGTTGTGTGGTGTATGGGATTTCGGCACTGGACGGCTGGATGCATGCTTGGAAGTCGCCGAGGTGGGTGGTGTTCGTCGTGGCGGGATCGAGCTGGAAGTCTTCCACCTATGCCATAAATCGTGGCAAACGTGTCAACCAAACATTGGTGTAATTTGAGTTCCTTGTGACTATAAGATGGTGCTTCAGGGCATAGAAGTAGGCAGAAGGAGGCTGTGGCACATCACCATGATTCTGCTCCTATGTGAGCACAGAAGTGACCCTTACCACCAGGGGGCTGGAAGTGCCCTTGGCCCAATGGCAGTTTCACGGGTATCAGGGCCAATTATTATGAGCTGGTGGCAGAATCTGCCACTGATGCAATTAGGGTCACATTCCTCTGCACTGCTAGGAGGAGATCATGGTGGTGCTTCCAGAGCTCGAAAACATGTAGCATGCAGCCGTACAGTACTGATAAGCGACCTACTGTTCTCATATGGCTTGTGAAGGTTACAATCTGTAGGCTGGAGGCAGCTAATACCCGTCCCTCATTCCTATGACACCTGGTCGCCATTGCACAAGCCACTGCAGGGTGAGAGGGGGCTGCACTATCACAACAACACATGAATCAGCAAGCAACACAAAACGGTCCAAAACAAAATCTTCAAATGTGCTGCAGCCTCTCTCTGTGGTCTTGTTCTGCACCTCTGCATCAAGCCTCAATACTTCTTCGACCTCTGCCGCCCTGACATCCTCTTCCTCTGCATGAAATGCCAAATCAGAACTCATTGCTGATGGCATATAGTTGTGTGCAACAGAGCTGGACCGCCGTAGCAGAAAGATGTGGCCAGGGAAGGATACACCAACAAATGCCATAATTGCAATGGAAACCAGAAATGCGACATAGAGAGTGCCTCACGACTACGTACAGCATCTATTGACAGTGAGCAAACCTGGATATGGTTAAAACTGCGAATTCAATGCGAGCAAGCATGCTCATTACGCTTATGCTGCAACGCAGGGAGTGGGGACATGCAACATTTGGTGACACACCTTGGCACATGGCAAGCTTAGCTGTGGGTCTGTGTTGCACTGTTCTGTGTTGGATTCTATGTCTGCACCTGCACATCGAAGCATGTCATCTTGGGTACAAACATGGCGCCACGTGCACTAGGCTGCTGCTAGGGCAAGAACATCACACACGTCGCAGTGGCCGTACCCATGGCAGCTAGACTGTATGCTGTTGATACAGCTGCTGTCAAATAAAGCCTTGAACTGCACTCTGAAGGTGCCCGGGAGGGGGCCCCCTCCTGTCAACTTGGATGCACTTGGGTGTGTACCGAGTGCTTCTTTCTCTCCAATAGACAGTAAAAAGTCCATCAGACAAGCTGCTCTGGATCTCGAGCGCTTGTTCTCTAGAGATCTGTGGCCCTACACAGGCATATTCGTAATCAGAGGACAGAATCGTGACATTGGCGAAGGATACCGACATGGAAAGGGAAAAGATGTCATACTTGGACAGCACTTTCAAATGCAGCTTTTTCGTCTGATAATCAAGATGCTTCGTCGCCAAATCGCGCCGCATTGCCTCGCCATATGAGGCGAGCGCCAGCAACTTCTGGAAGCCAACGATGGAGTCTTCTTCAATGTTCTGCAAGGAGTGGCACCTGACATTTGCAATCCATTGCATCCTAAAGTTGATTGTTCAGAGATCACCTGAGTACTGCTCATGTAAATTCTGTGGAAAACAGCGAAGGCAGACTAGGGTGAGGACCTCGATAAACAGGTCAGAGCTCAGCTTGGCCCGCAGCCCAAGCCTGGCAACAGGCATTCTCGGTAGCCACCATCGGTCTTCTGGTCCCCAGAATGTCACTGCCTTTGGCAGAAACTTGACCTTGACGCAATATTCGGGATTGGCCTTCAATGCTGCATTGAGAGCTACCTTGGACAGGCTTGATGGCATGTACGCTATAGTTGCCAGCCCAGCTTCCCTCCTTGCTGGATTCTGCACGTTGAATATGGGGCACTGTTAACCATTCATTACGAGAGACCCAACGGTTAGACGGCGCGGAATGCGACTGTCGACCACTCGCGAGTGCGCGCCCAATATTGAACGTGAAACGCGCTTGGTGCAAATGCCAGCTTTAAAGTGGCTGCGTACCTCGTACTTGGCCTGCTGCGCATCGACCTTTGGTCTGCTTTTGCCGCGACCTTTCTTCTTCGTCGTCAGACGTAATTTGTAGTGGCCCTAAATCTGGGTAGTGTTCTGCAGTCGCGTGAGCGCCTCGTGCACCGGCTCGGCTGCCTCGAGTCTCATGGCGTAGATTCATTCCATGATCTTCCGAAGACTAAATTGTTTCTTCTCCAAGCTGCCTTCCACGCTGAACTCCTTCGACCCTGCCCTGCCGACATCGCTCAATATAGTCAAGATTACTTCCTCAGCGTGGCTGCGGCAATCTGCTGGCACCCCTAGTGGCTTGCTCGTATACGTATCGGCTGTCACGAGGAGTTTGCCATCTGAGTAAATGTCAATCACCTTAATAGACAGTGTATACGGCCGGAGCCCGGGAGCGTCTTGGCCGGCTTGCATGGTGGCAAATCTGGCAGTAACTCACACTCGACGAGTAGACGGTCATACCACAATGCTGCGGAGATGCGCTCGCTTGTGACCGGATTCCGTCGCCAGATTCAGTGACGTTCGCTGGGCGTGACAAAGTTCTCCAGGCGCGTTGCCACCGCGTGCGTGTGGCGTAGGGGGAGGATACCCCACAGCGATGGCGTAGGCAGCACCAGACCCCAGCTCCGCCATCCAGTCGCGACGGTCCATGTCTGCCGTCACATCATCGTGCTGAAGTCAAAGGTCAACGTTGACGCCATCATAAAGATGGCACGAGCGGTATGGTGGCTGCTCCTTTTATGTGTCTGTGATTGCTGCCCTTTAGCACTCGTCAATGACACGACCTGTGTCTCGCCACAGCTAACCTGAAAAAGTCAAGAGGCTGTAATTATAATATATTGTGGCTGTGTTTGCAGGCGCCAGGTGCATCCGAGCATGATATAAATCTGAAGTGGTGGAAACCCAACTCTCTGTACATTTGCCGAGGGGCAAAATCGATGCCATTTCCCATTCGTCAGGTCTCAAATTAAGAGGGAAGCGGGGAGTAAGGTTGCCTCCACGAATATTAGTTTTTCAAGCATTGGGGACATCAGCCTTGCTGATGCTTACCCCGAAAGCTAGCAAGTCAGAAATGTATGTGGGAATTAAATCAGCTTGACGCGGTGTTTCACACCAAATCATACTTCGATAAAGTTTTCTAGGGAAGAATAAAGAGTCGTGGATGTAAACTGCATCAAATCCAAACGTGTCGCGACTCGTGACACTGATCTGTACAGATTTGCCTTTTCTACCGGCATGAACTCCTCTCCACTGTCCACCTGCCATACGCAGAGTTCACTTTCATGTCCACAAACCACACGTCCCACCATTCCCTGGGTGCAAATGTACATGTTACGCATGGCAGCTGTTACAAGCATGCTGGATTTTTTGTGAAGGAGCTGAGGCAGCCACTGGCACACCTGAGCTGCAAATCCATTCGGCAACTCACATGTGCAGTGAACTGTGCAGTTTGAGCTCCAGCAGCCCAAGGCTGGGTTGGGTGCTGGCTGCATACGTCGCACGTGCATGCTGGTTTCCCGCTTCTGTGAACATGCTGATTTTTTTGTGAAGGAGCTGAGGCTGCCACTGGCGCACCTGAGCTGCAAATCCATTCGGCAACTCACATGTGCAGTGAACTGTGCAGTTTGAGCTCCAGCAGCCCAAGGCTGGGTTGGGTGCTGGCTGCATACGTCGCACGTGCATGCTGGTTTCCCGCTTCTGTGAGCATGCTGAATTTTTTGTGAAGGAGCTGAGGCTGCCACTGGCGCACCTGAGCTGCAAATCCATTCGGCAACTCACATGTGCAGTGAACTGTGCAGTTTGAACTCCAGCAGCCCAAGGCTGGGTTTGGTTCCGGCTGCATACGTCGCACGTGCATGCTGGTTTCCCGCTTCTGTGAACATGCTGAATTTTTTGTGAAGGAGCTGAGGCTGCCACTGGCGCACCTGAGCTGCAAATCCATTCGGCAACTCACATGTGCAGTGAACTGTGCAGTTTGAGCTCCAGCAGCCCAAGGCTGGGTTGGGTGCTGGCTGCATACGTCGCACGTGCATGCTGGTTTCCCGCTTCTGTGAACATGCTGATTTTTTTGTGAAGGAGCTGAGGCTGCCACTGGCGCACCTGAGCTGCAAATCCATTCGGCAACTCACATGTGCAGAGAACTGTGCAGTTTGAGCTCCAGCAGCCCAAGGCTGGGTTGGGTGCTGGCTGCATACGTCGCACGTGCATGCTGGTTTCCCGCTTCTGTGAGCATGCTGAATTTTTTGTGAAGGAGCTGAGGCAGCCACTGGCACACCTGAGCTGCAAATCCATTCGGCAACTTACATGTGCAGTGAACTGTGCAGTTTGAGCTCCAGCAGCCCAAGGCTGGGTTTGGTGCTGGCTGCATACGTCGCACGTGCATGCTGGTTTCCCGCTTCTGTGAACATGCTGAATTTTTTGTGAAGGAGCTGAGGCTGCCACTGGCGCACCTGAGCTTCAAATCCATTCGGCAACTCACATGTGCAGTGAACTGTGCAGTTTGAACTTCAGAAGCTCAAGGTTGGGTTTGGTGCTGGCTACTTGCGGCGCACGTGCATGCTGGTTTCCCGCTTCTGTGAGCATGCTGAATTTTTTGTGAAGGAGCTGAGGCTGCCACTGGCGCACCTGAGCTGCAAATCCATTCGGCAACTCACATGTGCAGTGAACTGTGCAGTTTGAGCTCCAGCAGCCCAAGGCTGGGTTGGGTGCTGGCTACTTGCGGCGCACGTGCATGCTGGTTTCCCGCTTCTGTGAGCATGCTGAATTTTTTGTGAAGGAGCTGAGGCAGCCACTGGCACACCTGAGCTGCAAATCCATTCAGCAACTTACATGTGCAGTGAACTGTGCAGTTTGAGCTCCAGCAGCCCAAGGCTGGGTTGGGTGCTGGCTGCATACGTCGCACGTGCATGCTGGTTTCCCGCTTCTGTGAACATGCTGAATTTTTTGTGAAGGAGCTGAGGCTGCCACTGGCGCACCTGAGCTGCAAATCCATTCGGCAACTCACATGTGCAGTGAACTGTGCAGTTTGAGCTCCAGCAGCCCAAGGCTGGGTTGGGTGCTGGCTGCATACGTCGCACGTGCATGCTGGTTTCCCGCTTCTGTGAACATGCTGAATTTTTTGTGAAGGAGCTGAGGCTGCCACTGGCGCACCTGAGCTGCAAATCCATTCGGCAACTCACATGTGCAGTGAACTGTGCAGTTTGAACTCCAGCAGCCCAAGGCTGGGTTGGGTGCTGGCTGCATACGTCGCACGTGCATGCTGGTTTCCCGCTTCTGTGAACATGCTGAATTTTTTGTGAAGGAGCTGAGGCTGCCACTGGCGCACCTGAGCTTCAAATCCATTCGGCAACTCACATGTGCAGTGAACTGTGCAGTTTGAACTTCAGAAGCTCAAGGTTGGGTTTGGTGCTGGCTACTTGCGGCGCACGTGCATGCTGGTTTCCCGCTTCTGTGAGCATGCTGAATTTTTTGTGAAGGAGCTGAGGCTGCCACTGGCGCACCTGAGCTGCAAATCCATTCGGCAACTCACATGTGCAGTGAACTGTGCAGTTTGAACTCCAGCAGCCCAAGGCTGGGTTTGGTGCTGGCTGCATACGTCGCACGTGCATGCTGGTTTCCCGCTTCTGTGAACATGCTGAATTTTTTGTGAAGGAGCTGAGGCTGCCACTGACGCACCTGAGCTGCAAATCCATTCGGCAACTCACATGTGCAGTGAACTGTGCAGTTTGAGCTCCAGCAGCCCAAGGCTGGGTTGGGTGCTGGCTGCATACGTCGCACGTGCATGCTGGTTTCCCGCTTCTGTGAACATGCTGATTTTTTTGTGAAGGAGCTGAGGCTGCCACTGGCGCACCTGAGCTGCAAATCCATTCGGCAACTCACATGTGCAGTGAACTGTGCAGTTTGAACTCCAGCAGCCCAAGGCTGGGTTTGGTGCTGGCTGCATACGTCGCACGTGCATGCTGGTTTCCCGCTTCTGTGAACATGCTGAATTTTTTGTGAAGGAGCTGAGGCTGCCACTGGCGCACCTGAGCTGCAAATCCATTCGGCAACTCACATGTGCAGTGAACTGTGCAGTTTGAGCTCCAGCAGCCCAAGGCTGGGTTGGGTGCTGGCTGCATACGTCGCACGTGCATGCTGGTTTCCCGCTTCTGTGAACATGCTGAATTTTTTGTGAAGGAGCTGAGGCTGCCACTGGCGCACCTGAGCTGCAAATCCATTCGGCAACTCACATGTGCAGTGAACTGTGCAGTTTGAGCTCCAGCAGCCCAAGGCTGGGTTGGGTGCTGGCTGCATACGTCGCACGTGCATGCTGGTTTCCCGCTTCTGTGAACATGCTGAATTTTTTGTGAAGGAGCTGAGGCTGCCACTGGCGCACCTGAGCTGCAAATCCATTCGGCAACTCACATGTGCAGTGAACTGTGCAGTTTGAACTCCAGCAGCCCAAGGCTGGGTTGGGTGCTGGCTGCATACGTCGCACGTGCATGCTGGTTTCCCGCTTCTGTGAACATGCTGAATTTTTTGTGAAGGAGCTGAGGCTGCCACTGGCGCACCTGAGCTTCAAATCCATTCGGCAACTCACATGTGCAGTGAACTGTGCAGTTTGAACTTCAGAAGCTCAAGGTTGGGTTTGGTGCTGGCTACTTGCGGCGCACGTGCATGCTGGTTTCCCGCTTCTGTGAGCATGCTGAATTTTTTGTGAAGGAGCTGAGGCTGCCACTGGCGCACCTGAGCTGCAAATCCATTCGGCAACTCACATGTGCAGTGAACTGTGCAGTTTGAACTCCAGCAGCCCAAGGCTGGGTTTGGTGCTGGCTGCATACGTCGCACGTGCATGCTGGTTTCCCGCTTCTGTGAACATGCTGAATTTTTTGTGAAGGAGCTGAGGCTGCCACTGGCGCACCTGAGCTGCAAATCCATTCGGCAACTCACATGTGCAGTGAACTGTGCAGTTTGAGCTCCAGCAGCCCAAGGCTGGGTTGGGTGCTGGCTGCATACGTCGCACGTGCATGCTGGTTTCCCGCTTCTGTGAACATGCTGATTTTTTTGTGAAGGAGCTGAGGCTGCCACTGGCGCACCTGAGCTGCAAATCCATTCGGCAACTCACATGTGCAGTGAACTGTGCAGTTTGAACTCCAGCAGCCCAAGGCTGGGTTTGGTGCTGGCTGCATACGTCGCACGTGCATGCTGGTTTCCCGCTTCTGTGAACATGCTGAATTTTTTGTGAAGGAGCTGAGGCTGCCACTGGCGCACCTGAGCTGCAAATCCATTCGGCAACTCACATGTGCAGTGAACTGTGCAGTTTGAGCTCCAGCAGCCCAAGGCTGGGTTGGGTGCTGGCTGCATACGTCGCACGTGCATGCTGGTTTCCCGCTTCTGTGAACATGCTGATTTTTTTGTGAAGGAGCTGAGGCTGCCACTGGCGCACCTGAGCTGCAAATCCATTCGGCAACTCACATGTGCAGTGAACTGTGCAGTTTGAGCTCCAGCAGCCCAAGGCTGGGTTGGGTGCTGGCTGCATACGTCGCACGTGCATGCTGGTTTCCCGCTTCTGTGAGCATGCTGAATTTTTTGTGAAGGAGCTGAGGCTGCCACTGGCACACCTGAGCTGCAAATCCATTCGGCAACTCACATGTGCAGTGAACTGTGCAGTTTTTCATTCCCACTTTGAAGCTGTCAACCTTCGGTTGAACAGTTACGACCATGTAACACCATAGGTACTTGTGCTGATAATGCGGCTTACCCGAGCTGGACGAAGTTTATGAGTCGAGACAGCAACATGTGATTTCTATAGAGGTCCATGCCTATCGCACAGAGCACCTACAACCAACAGGAATGCAGCACCTACATGAGCAGCCAGCAAATGGTGTTCAAAGCATTTTGCTGTATCACTTGGACACGACACGAGTTCCATGCCCTAGCTAGACATAGCATCTCCACACATCAAGAATTCAGCGTGGATACTCACAGATAATACTTGCCAGCAGCCTACCTCATCGTTAATGGGCTATCCACTGCACCGTAAACTACACCTTCCGTAGCTTGTGATCAAGTAGCTTCTACTGCTGCCATAATCATGATGCCTTGGGCTAGGTGGAGTGTAGCAGCAAACTGCCGCTGCAACACTGATCACGATACACCGAAGGAATACGTCAGTGGAGCATCATCACCTGCATGTCAGTGTAACAATCGTTTTCATTGTTTTCACCTCAAATGGCGTTTTGCTGCAGGCGTCATCATGGAACACCAGTCACGAGCAACTGTGGCGCAACACACAAGCCATGGCAGATGAAGCATGAGCATGTAGCCTAACGGAACGTACTACATTGCTTCGGATATTGGCGTCTGGCAGCCACTGGGGAAGCACGCTGGTCACTAATTGATTCACTCGCAGCAACGCGAAATCCACGCCGACTAATCAAGTCCGTTCTCCGCGCATGAAGAAGACTATGAGCACATAAGCCATCCGTTGGATCACCTGACTGAGCACACGCACCGGTGGGAACGTGATCACAGTGCAGGCCTGCGCGAGTCGATAATTATGTCGAGCCCAAAGCCGCATCCGCGTTAGCTGCATGCATCGGCTACAAACGCTGCTGGCTCCCTCCGGGCGGCCGCAAGGATCGCCACGAAAGCCGACATCAAGCGAAGCATGACCAGGATTTACGCATTCATGAATCTGTACAGCCGCCCCATCACACCACCCACGGGACACCTGCTCAATGTCCGTGCGTCGATGTACCAAACCGCCAGAAACAGTCATCAGCATCCCACGGTGCACAGTTCGCGCATTCAATCGATTATGTGCCTTATCTGTCAAGATAGTAATATTCAATGCGACCCGATTGTCCATAGCAGGGCATCGCACCGTTTCACCAATGTGCCATGGCATGGTGGCACAAATACGGCCCCTTATGGAGCAGCTTGGTGGATGCCCAAGCAAACACCCCCTCATCGTGGGGCCCATATGTGCCCCTGACTTTCAAAGTGACCCTGGAGCCGGAACCCCCCCCAGCTGCCGAATCCTGAAACCGCCCCTGAACTAGCATGGGGCACTACAGCCCTCTGCCAACGAGCCCCCAAGTCATAAGGGGCACCTTGTCCTTCCTTGGGCCGGTCAGGTTTCTTGTAGTGCATGCTCCGTAGCCTCATACATCTGTCACAGAAACGACGGAAATGGTGTATTCTAGCATTTATGCATGTTCCGAACAGCACTGCATGCTCAGATTTTGATGATTCGATCGTTTTCCGCACCCAAATTACAGTGCCCACAGGTGCACCTCAGCAGCACACGCATGCTCCGTAGCCTCATACATCTGTCATGGAAACGAAGGAGCTGGTCTCTTCTAGCATTTATACATGTTCCGAACAGCACTGCATGCTCAGATTTTGATGATTCGATCGTTTTCCGCATCCAAATTACAGTGCCCACAGGTGCACCTCAGCAGCACACGCATGCTCCGTAGCCTCATACATCTGTCACAGAAACGACGGAAATGGTGTATTCTAGCATTTATGCATGTTCCGAACAGCACTGCATGCTCAGATTTTGATGATTCGATCGTTTTCCGCACCCAAATTACAGTGCCCACAGGTGCACCTCAGCAGCACAAGTGCACCTCAGCAGGACGCGCACGCACCTTAGCCTCTTACATCTGTCATGGAAACGACGGAGCTGGAGTATTCTAGCATTAATGCATGTTCCGAACAGCACTGCATCCTCAGATTTTGATGATTCGATCGTTTTCCGCATCCAAATTACAGTGCCCACAGGTGCACCTCAGCAGCACACGCATGCTCCGTAGCCTCATACATCTGTCACAGAAACGACGGAAATGGTGTATTCTAGCATTTATGCATGTTCCGAACAGCACCGCATGCTCAGATTTTGATGATTCCATCGTTTTCCGCATCCAAATTACAGTGCCCACAGGTGCACCTCAGCAGCACACGCATGCTCCGTAGCCTCATACATCTGTCACAGAAACGACGGAAATGGTGTATTTTAGCATTTATGCATGTTCCGAACAGCACTGCATGCTCAGATTTTGATGATTCGATCGTTTTCCGCACCCAAATTACAGTGCCCACAGGTGCACCTCAGCAGCACACGCATGCTCCGTAGCCTCATACATCTGTCATGGAAACGAAGGAGCTGGTCTCTTCTAGCATTTATACATGTTCCGAACAGCACTGCATGCTCAGATTTTGATGATTCGATCGTTTTCCGCATCCAGATTACAGTGCCCACAGGTGCACCTCAGCAGCACTAGTGCACCTCATCAGGACGCGCACGCACCTTAGCCTCTTACATCTGTCATGGAAACGACGGAGCTGGAGTATTCTAGCATTACTGCATGTTCCGAACAGCACTGCATCCTCAGATTTTGATGATTCGATCGTTTTCCGCATCCAAATTACAGTGCCCACAGGTGCACCTCAGCAGCACACGCATGCTCCGTAGCCTCATACATCTGTCACAGAAACGACGGAAATGGTGTATTCTAGCATTTATGCATGTTCCGAACAGCACCGCATGCTCAGATTTTGATGATTCGATCGTTTTCCGCATCCAAATTACAGTGCCCACAGGTGCACCTCAGCAGCACACGCATGCTCCGTAGCCTCATACATCTGTCATGGAAACGAAGGAGCTGGTCTCTTCTAGCATTTATACATGTTCCGAACAGCACTGCATGCTCAGATTTTGATGATTCGATCGTTTTCCGCATCCAGATTACAGTGCCCACAGGTGCACCTCAGCAGCACTAGTGCACCTCATCAGGACGCGCACGCACCTTAGCCTCTTACATCTGTCATGGAAACGACGGAGCTGGAGTATTCTAGCATTACTGCATGTTCCTAACAGCACTGCATCCTCAGATTTTGATGATTCGATCGTTTTCCGCATCCAACTTACAGTGCCCACAGGTGCACCTCAGCAGCACACGCATGCTCCGTAGCCTCATACATCTGTCACAGAAACGACGGAAATGGTGTATTCTAGCATTTATGCATGTTCCGAACAGCACCGCATGCTCAGATTTTGATGATTCGATCGTTTTCCGCATCCAAATTACAGTGCCCACAGGTGCACCTCAGCAGCACACGCATGCTCCGTAGCCTCATACATCTGTCATGGTGACGAAGGAGCTGGTCTCTTCTAGCATTTATACATGTTCCGAACAGCACTGCATGCTCAGATTTTGATGATTCGATCGTTTTCCGCATCCAGATTACAGTGCCCACAGGTGCACCTCAGCAGCACTAGTGCACCTCATCAGGACGCGCACGCACCTTAGCCTCTTACATCTGTCATGGAAACGACGGAGCTGGAGTATTCTAGCATTACTGCATGTTCCGAACAGCACTGCATCCTCAGATTTTGATGATTCGATCGTTTTCCGCATCCAACTTACAGTGCCCACAGGTGCACCTCAGCAGCACACGCATGCTCCGTAGCCTCATACATCTGTCACAGAAACGACGGAAATGGTGTATTCTAGCATTTATGCATGTTCCGAACAGCACCGCATGCTCAGACTTTGATGATTCGATCGTTTTCCGCATCCAAATTACAGTGCCCACAGGTGCACCTCAGCAGCACACGCATGCTCCGTAGCCTCATACATCTGTCATGGAAACGAAGGAGCTGGTCTCTTCTAGCATTTATACATGTTCCGAACAGCACTGCATGCTCAGATTTTGATGATTCGATCGTTTTCCGCATCCAAATTACAGTGCCCACAGGTGCACCTCAGCAGCACACGCATGCTCCGTAGCCTCATACATCTGTCACAGAAACGACGGAAATGGTGTATTCTAGCATTTATGCATGTTCCGAACAGCACTGCATGCTCAGATTTTGATGATTCGATCGTTTTCCGCACCCAAATTACAGTGCCCACAGGTGCACCTCAGCAGCACAAGTGCACCTCAGCAGGACGCGCACGCACCTTAGCCTCATACATCTGTCATGGAAACGACGGAGCTGGAGTATTCTAGCATTACTGCATGTTCCGAACAGCACTGCATCCTCAGATTTTGATGATTCGATCGTTTTCCGCATCCAAATTACAGTGCCCACAGGTGCACCTCAGCAGCACACGCATGCTCCGTAGCCTCATACATCTGTCACAGAAACGACGGAAATGGTGTATTCTAGCATTTATGCATGTTCCGAACAGCACCGCATGCTCAGATTTTGATGATTCGATCGTTTTCCGCATCCAAATTACAGTGCCCACAGGTGCACCTCAGCAGCACACGCATGCTCCGTAGCCTCATACATCTGTCATGGAAACGAAGGAGCTGGTCTCTTCTAGCATTTATACATGTTCCGAACAGCACTGCATGCTCAGATTTTGATGATTCGATCGTTTTCCGCATCCAGATTACAGTGCCCACAGGTGCACCTCAGCAGCACACGCATGCTCCGTAGCCTCATACATCTGTCATGGAAACGAAGGAGCTGGTCTCTTCTAGCATTTATGCATGTTCCGAACAGCACCGCATGCTCAGATTTTGATGATTCGATCGTTTTCCGCATCCAAATTACAGTGCCCACAGGTGCACCTCAGCAGCACACGCATGCTCCGTAGCCTCATACATCTGTCATGGAAACGAAGGAGCTGGTCTCTTCTAGCATTTATACATGTTCCGAACAGCACTGCATCCTCAGATTTTGATGATTCGATCGTTTTCCGCATCCAACTTACAGTGCCCACAGGTGCACCTCAGCAGCACACGCATGCTCCGTAGCCTCATACATCTGTCACAGAAACGACGGAAATGGTGTATTCTAGCATTTATGCATGTTCCGAACAGCACCGCATGCTCAGACTTTGATGATTCGATCGTTTTCCGCATCCAAATTACAGTGCCCACAGGTGCACCTCAGCAGCACACGCATGCTCCGTAGCCTCATACATCTGTCATGGAAACGAAGGAGCTGGTCTCTTCTAGCATTTATACATGTTCCGAACAGCACTGCATGCTCAGATTTTGATGATTCGATCGTTTTCCGCATCCAAATTACAGTGCCCACAGGTGCACCTCAGCAGCACACGCATGCTCCGTAGCCTCATACATCTGTCACAGAAACGACGGAAATGGTGTATTCTAGCATTTATGCATGTTCCGAACAGCACTGCATGCTCAGATTTTGATGATTCGATCGTTTTCCGCACCCAAATTACAGTGCCCACAGGTGCACCTCAGCAGCACAAGTGCACCTCAGCAGGACGCGCACGCACCTTAGCCTCTTACATCTGTCATGGAAACGACGGAGCTGGAGTATTCTAGCATTAATGCATGTTCCGAACAGCACTGCATCCTCAGATTTTGATGATTCGATCGTTTTCCGCATCCAAATTACAGTGCCCACAGGTGCACCTCAGCAGCACACGCATGCTCCGTAGCCTCATACATCTGTCACAGAAACGACGGAAATGGTGTATTCTAGCATTTATGCATGTTCCGAACAGCACCGCATGCTCAGATTTTGATGATTCCATCGTTTTCCGCATCCAAATTACAGTGCCCACAGGTGCACCTCAGCAGCACACGCATGCTCCGTAGCCTCATACATCTGTCACAGAAACGACGGAAATGGTGTATTTTAGCATTTATGCATGTTCCGAACAGCACTGCATGCTCAGATTTTGATGATTCGATCGTTTTCCGCACCCAAATTACAGTGCCCACAGGTGCACCTCAGCAGCACACGCATGCTCCGTAGCCTCATACATCTGTCATGGAAACGAAGGAGCTGGTCTCTTCTAGCATTTATACATGTTCCGAACAGCACTGCATGCTCAGATTTTGATGATTCGATCGTTTTCCGCATCCAGATTACAGTGCCCACAGGTGCACCTCAGCAGCACTAGTGCACCTCATCAGGACGCGCACGCACCTTAGCCTCTTACATCTGTCATGGAAACGACGGAGCTGGAGTATTCTAGCATTACTGCATGTTCCGAACAGCACTGCATCCTCAGATTTTGATGATTCGATCGTTTTCCGCATCCAACTTACAGTGCCCACAGGTGCACCTCAGCAGCACACGCATGCTCCGTAGCCTCATACATCTGTCACAGAAACGACGGAAATGGTGTATTCTAGCATTTATGCATGTTCCGAACAGCACCGCATGCTCAGATTTTGATGATTCGATCGTTTTCCGCATCCAAATTACAGTGCCCACAGGTGCACCTCAGCAGCACACGCATGCTCCGTAGCCTCATACATCTGTCATGGTGACGAAGGAGCTGGTCTCTTCTAGCATTTATACATGTTCCGAACAGCACTGCATGCTCAGATTTTGATGATTCGATCGTTTTCCGCATCCAGATTACAGTGCCCACAGGTGCACCTCAGCAGCACTAGTGCACCTCATCAGGACGCGCACGCACCTTAGCCTCTTACATCTGTCATGGAAACGACGGAGCTGGAGTATTCTAGCATTACTGCATGTTCCGAACAGCACTGCATCCTCAGATTTTGATGATTCGATCGTTTTCCGCATCCAACTTACAGTGCCCACAGGTGCACCTCAGCAGCACACGCATGCTCCGTAGCCTCATACATCTGTCACAGAAACGACGGAAATGGTGTATTCTAGCATTTATGCATGTTCCGAACAGCACCGCATGCTCAGACTTTGATGATTCGATCGTTTTCCGCATCCAAATTACAGTGCCCACAGGTGCACCTCAGCAGCACACGCATGCTCCGTAGCCTCATACATCTGTCATGGAAACGAAGGAGCTGGTCTCTTCTAGCATTTATACATGTTCCGAACAGCACTGCATGCTCAGATTTTGATGATTCGATCGTTTTCCGCATCCAAATTACAGTGCCCACAGGTGCACCTCAGCAGCACACGCATGCTCCGTAGCCTCATACATCTGTCACAGAAACGACGGAAATGGTGTATTCTAGCATTTATGCATGTTCCGAACAGCACTGCATGCTCAGATTTTGATGATTCGATCGTTTTCCGCACCCAAATTACAGTGCCCACAGGTGCACCTCAGCAGCACAAGTGCACCTCAGCAGGACGCGCACGCACCTTAGCCTCATACATCTGTCATGGAAACGACGGAGCTGGAGTATTCTAGCATTACTGCATGTTCCGAACAGCACTGCATCCTCAGATTTTGATGATTCGATCGTTTTCCGCATCCAAATTACAGTGCCCACAGGTGCACCTCAGCAGCACACGCATGCTCCGTAGCCTCATACATCTGTCACAGAAACGACGGAAATGGTGTATTCTAGCATTTATGCATGTTCCGAACAGCACCGCATGCTCAGATTTTGATGATTCGATCGTTTTCCGCATCCAAATTACAGTGCCCACAGGTGCACCTCAGCAGCACACGCATGCTCCGTAGCCTCATACATCTGTCATGGAAACGAAGGAGCTGGTCTCTTCTAGCATTTATACATGTTCCGAAAAGGACTGCATGCTCAGATTTTGATGATTCGATCGTTTTCCGCATCCAGATTACAGTGCCCACAGGTGCACCTCAGCAGCACACGCATGCTCCGTAGCCTCATACATCTGTCATGGAAACGAAGGAGCTGGTCTCTTCTAGCATTTATGCATGTTCCGAACAGCACCGCATGCTCAGATTTTGATGATTCGATCGTTTTCCGCATCCAAATTACAGTGCCCACAGGTGCACCTCAGCAGCACACGCATGCTCCGTAGCCTCATACATCTGTCATGGAAACGAAGGAGCTGGTCTCTTCTAGCATTTATACATGTTCCGAACAGCACTGCATCCTCAGATTTTGATGATTCGATCGTTTTCCGCATCCAACTTACAGTGCCCACAGGTGCACCTCAGCAGCACACGCATGCTCCGTAGCCTCATACATCTGTCACAGAAACGACGGAAATGGTGTATTCTAGCATTTATGCATGTTCCGAACAGCACCGCATGCTCAGACTTTGATGATTCGATCGTTTTCCGCATCCAAATTACAGTGCCCACAGGTGCACCTCAGCAGCACACGCATGCTCCGTAGCCTCATACATCTGTCATGGAAACGAAGGAGCTGGTCTCTTCTAGCATTTATACATGTTCCGAACAGCACTGCATGCTCAGATTTTGATGATTCGATCGTTTTCCGCATCCAAATTACAGTGCCCACAGGTGCACCTCAGCAGCACACGCATGCTCCGTAGCCTCATACATCTGTCACAGAAACGACGGAAATGGTGTATTCTAGCATTTATGCATGTTCCGAACAGCACTGCATGCTCAGATTTTGATGATTCGATCGTTTTCCGCACCCAAATTACAGTGCCCACAGGTGCACCTCAGCAGCACAAGTGCACCTCAGCAGGACGCGCACGCACCTTAGCCTCTTACATCTGTCATGGAAACGACGGAGCTGGAGTATTCTAGCATTAATGCATGTTCCGAACAGCACTGCATCCTCAGATTTTGATGATTCGATCGTTTTCCGCATCCAAATTACAGTGCCCACAGGTGCACCTCAGCAGCACACGCATGCTCCGTAGCCTCATACATCTGTCACAGAAACGACGGAAATGGAGTATTCTAGCATTTATGCATGTTCCGAACAGCACCGCATGCTCAGATTTTGATGATTCCATCGTTTTCCGCATCCAAATTACAGTGCCCACAGGTGCACCTCAGCAGCACACGCATGCTCCGTAGCCTCATACATCTGTCACAGAAAACGACGGAAATGGTGTATTTTAGCATTTATGCATGTTCCGAACAGCACTGCATGCTCAGATTTTGATGATTCGATCGTTTTCCGCACCCAAATTACAGTGCCCACAGGTGCACCTCAGCAGCACACGCATGCTCCGTAGCCTCATACATCTGTCATGGAAACGAAGGAGCTGGTCTCTTCTAGCATTTATACATGTTCCGAACAGCACTGCATGCTCAGATTTTGATGATTCGATCGTTTTCCGCATCCAGATTACAGTGCCCACAGGTGCACCTCAGCAGCACTAGTGCACCTCATCAGGACGCGCACGCACCTTAGCCTCTTACATCTGTCATGGAAACGACGGAGCTGGAGTATTCTAGCATTACTGCATGTTCCGAACAGCACTGCATGCTCAGATTTTGATGATTCGATCGTTTTCCGCATCCAAATTACAGTGCCCACAGGTGCACCTCAGCAGCACACGCATGCTCCGTAGCCTCATACATCTGTCACAGAAACGACGGAAATGGTGTATTCTAGCATTTATGCATGTTCCGAACAGCACTGCATGCTCAGATTTTGATGATTCGATCGTTTTCCGCACCCAAATTACAGTGCCCACAGGTGCACCTCAGCAGCACACGCATGCTCCGTAGCCTCATACATCTGTCATGGAAACGAAGGAGCTGGTCTCTTCTAGCATTTATACATGTTCCGAACAGCACTGCATGCTCAGATTTTGATGATTCGATCGTTTTCCGCATCCAGATTACAGTGCCCACAGGTGCACCTCAGCAGCACTAGTGCACCTCATCAGGACGCGCACGCACCTTAGCCTCTTACATCTGTCATGGAAACGACGGAGCTGGAGTATTCTAGCATTACTGCATGTTCCGAACAGCACTGCATGCTCAGATTTTGATGATTCGATCGTTTTCCGCATCCAAATTACAGTGCCCACAGGTGCACCTCAGCAGCACACGCATGCTCCGTAGCCTCATACATCTGTCACAGAAACGACGGAAATGGTGTATTCTAGCATTTATGCATGTTCCGAACAGCACTGCATGCTCAGATTTTGATGATTCGATCGTTTTCCGCATCCAAATTACAGTGCCCACAGGTGCACCTCAGCAGCACACGCATGCTCCGTAGCCTCATACATCTGTCACAGAAACGACGGAAATGGTGTATTCTAGCATTTATGCATGTTCCGAACAGCACTGCATGCTCAGATTTTGATGATTCGATCGTTTTCCGCACCCAAATTACAGTGCCACAGGTGCACCTCAGCAGCACAAGTGCACCTCAGCAGACGCGCACGCACCTTAGCCTCATACATCTGTCATGGAAACGACGGAGCTGGATTATTCTAGCATTACTGCATGTTCCGAACAGCACTGCATCCTCAGATTTTGATGATTCGATCGTTTTCCGCATCCAAATTACAGTGCCCACAGGTGCACCTCAGCAGCACACGCATGCTCCGTAGCCTCATACATCTGTCACAGAAACGACGGAAATGGTGTATTCTAGCATTTATGCATGTTCCGAACAGCACTGCATGCTCAGATTTTGATGATTCGATCGTTTTCCGCACCCAAATTACAGTGCCCACAGGTGCACCTCAGCAGCACAAGTGCACCTCAGCAGGACGCGCACGCACCTTAGCCTCATACATCTGTCATGGAAACGACGGAGCTGGAGTATTCTAGCATTACTGCATGTTCCGAACAGCACTGCATCCTCAGATTTTGATGATTCGATCGTTTTCCGCATCCAAATTACAGTGCCCACAGGTGCACCTCAGCAGCACACGCATGCTCCGTAGCCTCATACATCTGTCACAGAAACGACGGAAATGGTGTATTCTAGCATTTATGCATGTTCCGAACAGCACCGCATGCTCAGATTTTGATGATTCGATCGTTTTCCGCATCCAAATTACAGTGCCCACAGGTGCACCTCAGCAGCACACGCATGCTCCGTAGCCTCATACATCTGTCATGGAAACGAAGGAGCTGGTCTCTTCTAGCATTTATACATGTTCCGAACAGCACTGCATGCTCAGATTTTGATGATTCGATCGTTTTCCGCATCCAGATTACAGTGCCCACAGGTGCACCTCAGCAGCACACGCATGCTCCGTAGCCTCATACATCTGTCATGGAAACGAAGGAGCTGGTCTCTTCTAGCATTTATGCATGTTCCGAACAGCACCGCATGCTCAGATTTTGATGATTCGATCGTTTTCCGCATCCAAATTACAGTGCCCACAGGTGCACCTCAGCAGCACACGCATGCTCCGTAGCCTCATACATCTGTCATGGAAACGAAGGAGCTGGTCTCTTCTAGCATTTATACATGTTCCGAACAGCACTGCATCCTCAGATTTGATGATTCGATCGTTTTCCGCATCCAACTTACAGTGCCCACAGGTGCACCTCAGCAGCACACGCATGCTCCGTAGCCTCATACATCTGTCACAGAAACGACGGAAATGGTGTATTCTAGCATTTATGCATGTTCCGAACAGCACCGCATGCCTCAGACTTTGATGATTCGATCGTTTTCCGCATCCAAATTACAGTGCCCACAGGTGCACCTCAGCAGCACACGCATGCTCCGTAGCCTCATACATCTGTCATGGAAACGAAGGAGCTGGTCTCTTCTAGCATTTATACATGTTCCGAACAGCACTGCATGCTCAGATTTTGATGATTCGATCGTTTTCCGCATCCAAATTACAGTGCCCACAGGTGCACCTCAGCAGCACACGCATGCTCCGTAGCCTCATACATCTGTCACAGAAACGACGGAAATGGTGTATTCTAGCATTTATGCATGTTCCGAACAGCACTGCATGCTCAGATTTTGATGATTCGATCGTTTTCCGCACCCAAATTACAGTGCCCACAGGTGCACCTCAGCAGCACAAGTGCACCTCAGCAGGACGCGCACGCACCTTAGCCTCTTACATCTGTCATGGAAACGACGGAGCTGGAGTATTCTAGCATTAATGCATGTTCCGAACAGCACTGCATCCTCAGATTTTGATGATTCGATCGTTTTCCGCATCCAAATTACAGTGCCCACAGGTGCACCTCAGCAGCACACGCATGCTCCGTAGCCTCATACATCTGTCACAGAAACGACGGAAATGGTGTATTCTAGCATTTATGCATGTTCCGAACAGCACCGCATGCTCAGATTTTGATGATTCCATCGTTTTCCGCATCCAAATTACAGTGCCCACAGGTGCACCTCAGCAGCACACGCATGCTCCGTAGCCTCATACATCTGTCACAGAAACGACGGAAATGGTGTATTTTAGCATTTATGCATGTTCCGAACAGCACTGCATGCTCAGATTTTGATGATTCGATCGTTTTCCGCACCCAAATTACAGTGCCCACAGGTGCACCTCAGCAGCACACGCATGCTCCGTAGCCTCATACATCTGTCATGGAAACGAAGGAGCTGGTCTCTTCTAGCATTTATACATGTTCCGAACAGCACTGCATGCTCAGATTTTGATGATTCGATCGTTTTCCGCATCCAGATTACAGTGCCCACAGGTGCACCTCAGCAGCACTAGTGCACCTCATCAGGACGCGCACGCACCTTAGCCTCTTACATCTGTCATGGAAACGACGGAGCTGGAGTATTCTAGCATTACTGCATGTTCCGAACAGCACTGCATCCTCAGATTTTGATGATTCGATCGTTTTCCGCATCCAAATTACAGTGCCCACAGGTGCACCTCAGCAGCACACGCATGCTCCGTAGCCTCATACATCTGTCACAGAAACGACGGAAATGGTGTATTCTAGCATTTATGCATGTTCCGAACAGCACCGCATGCTCAGATTTTGATGATTCGATCGTTTTCCGCACCCAAATTACAGTGCCCACAGGTGCACCTCAGCAGCACACGCATGCTCCGTAGCCTCATACATCTGTCATGGAAACGAAGGAGCTGGTCTCTTCTAGCATTTATACATGTTCCGAACAGCACTGCATGCTCAGATTTTGATGATTCGATCGTTTCCGCATCCAGATTACAGTGCCCACAGGTGCACCTCAGCAGCACTAGTGCACCTCATCAGGACGCGCACGCACCTTAGCCTCTTACATCTGTCATGGAAACGACGGAGCTGGAGTATTCTAGCATTACTGCATGTTCCGAACAGCACTGCATCCTCAGATTTTGATGATTCGATCGTTTTCCGCATCCAAATTACAGTGCCCACAGGTGCACCTCAGCAGCACACGCATGCTCCGTAGCCTCATACATCTGTCACAGAAACGACGGAAATGGTGTATTCTAGCATTTATGCATGTTCCGAACAGCACCGCATCCTCAGATTTTGATGATTCGATCGTTTTCCGCATCCAAATTACAGTGCCCACAGGTGCACCTCAGCAGCACACGCATGCTCCGTAGCCTCATACATCTGTCATGGAAACGAAGGAGCTGGTCTCTTCTAGCATTTATACATGTTCCGAACAGCACTGCATGCTCAGATTTTGATGATTCGATCGTTTTCCGCATCCAGATTACAGTGCCCACAGGTGCACCTCAGCAGCACACGCATGCTCCGTAGCCTCATACATCTGTCATGGAAACGAAGGAGCTGGTCTCTTCTAGCATTTATGCATGTTCCGAACAGCACCGCATGCTCAGATTTTGATGATTCGATCGTTTTCCGCATCCAAATTACAGTGCCCACAGGTGCACCTCAGCAGCACACGCATGCTCCGTAGCCTCATACATCTGTCATGGAAACGAAGGAGCTGGTCTCTTCTAGCATTTATACATGTTCCGAACAGCACTGCATCCTCAGATTTTGATGATTCGATCGTTTTCCGCATCCAACTTACAGTGCCCACAGGTGCACCTCAGCAGCACACGCATGCTCCGTAGCCTCATACATCTGTCACAGAAACGACGGAAATGGTGTATTCTAGCATTTATGCATGTTCCGAACAGCACCGCATGCTCAGACTTTGATGATTCGATCGTTTTCCGCATCCAAATTACAGTGCCACAGGTGCACCTCAGCAGCACACGCATGCTCCGTAGCCTCATACATCTGTCATGGAAACGAAGGAGCTGGTCTCTTCTAGCATTTATACATGTTCCGAACAGCACTGCATGCTCAGATTTTGATGATTCGATCGTTTTCCGCATCCAAATTACAGTGCCCACAGGTGCACCTCAGCAGCACACGCATGCTCCGTAGCCTCATACATCTGTCACAGAAACGACGGAAATGGTGTATTCTAGCATTTATGCATGTTCCGAACAGCACTGCATGCTCAGATTTTGATGATTCGATCGTTTTCCGCACCCAAATTACAGTGCCCACAGGTGCACCTCAGCAGCACAAGTGCACCTCAGCAGGACGCGCACGCACCTTAGCCTCTTACATCTGTCATGGAAACGACGGAGCTGGAGTATTCTAGCATTAATGCATGTTCCGAACAGCACTGCATCCTCAGATTTTGATGATTCGATCGTTTTCCGCATCCAAATTACAGTGCCCACAGGTGCACCTCAGCAGCACACACGCATGCTCCGTAGCCTCATACATCTGTCACAGAAACGACGGAAATGGTGTATTCTAGCATTTATGCATGTTCCGAACAGCACCGCATGCTCAGATTTTGATGATTCCATCGTTTTCCGCATCCAAATTACAGTGCCCACAGGTGCACCTCAGCAGCACACGCATGCTCCGTAGCCTCATACATCTGTCACAGAAACGACGGAAATGGTGTATTTTAGCATTTATGCATGTTCCGAACAGCACTGCATGCTCAGATTTTGATGATTCGATCGTTTTCCGCACCCAAATTACAGTGCCCACAGGTGCACCTCAGCAGCACACGCATGCTCCGTAGCCTCATACATCTGTCATGGAAACGAAGGAGCTGGTCTCTTCTAGCATTTATACATGTTCCGAACAGCACTGCATGCTCAGATTTTGATGATTCGATCGTTTTCCGCATCCAGATTACAGTGCCCACAGGTGCACCTCAGCAGCACTAGTGCACCTCATCAGGACGCGCACGCACCTTAGCCTCTTACATCTGTCATGGAAACGACGGAGCTGGAGTATTCTAGCATTACTGCATGTTCCGAACAGCACTGCATCCTCAGATTTTGATGATTCGATCGTTTTCCTCCGCATCCAAATTACAGTGCCCACAGGTGCACCTCAGCAGCACACGCATGCTCCGTAGCCTCATACATCTGTCACAGAAACGACGGAAATGGTGTATTCTAGCATTTATGCATGTTCCGAACAGCAACCGCATGCTCAGATTTTGATGATTCGATCGTTTTCCGCATCCAAATTACAGTGCCCACAGGTGCACCTCAGCAGCACACGCATGCTCCGTAGCCTCATACATCTGTCATGGAAACCGAAGGAGCTGGTCTCTTCTAGCATTTATACATGTTCCGAACAGCACTGCATGCTCAGATTTTGATGATTCGATCGTTTTCCGCATCAGATTACAGTGCCCACAGGTGCACCTCAGCAGCACTAGTGCACCTCATCAGGACGCGCACGCACCTTAGCCTCTTACATCTGTCATGGAAACGACGGAGCTGGAGTATTCTAGCATTACTGCATGTTCCGAACAGCACTGCATCCTCAGATTTTGATGATTCGATCGTTTTCCGCATCCAAATTACAGTGCCCACAGGTGCACCTCAGCAGCACACGCATGCTCCGTAGCCTCATACATCTGTCACAGAAACGACGGAAATGGTGTATTCTAGCATTTATGCATGTTCCGAACAGCACCGCATGCTCAGATTTTGATGATTCGATCGTTTTCCGCACCCAAATTACAGTGCCCACAGGTGCACCTCAGCAGCACACGCATGCTCCGTAGCCTCATACATCTGTCATGGAAACGAAGGAGCTGGTCTCTTCTAGCATTTATACATGTTCCGAACAGCACTGCATGCTCAGATTTTGATGATTCGATCGTTTTCCGCATCCAGATTACAGTGCCCACAGGTGCACCTCAGCAGCACTAGTGCACCTCATCAGGACGCGCACGCACCTTAGCCTCTTACATCTGTCATGGAAACGACGGAGCTGGAGTATTCTAGCATTACTGCATGTTCCGAACAGCACTGCATCCTCAGAGTTTGATGATTCGATCGTTTTCCGCATCCAACTTACAGTGCCCACAGGTGCACCTCAGCAGCACACGCATGCTCCGTAGCCTCATACATCTGTCACAGAAAACGACGGAAATGGTGTATTCTAGCATTTATGCATGTTCCGAACAGCACCGCATGCTCAGATTTTGATGATTCGATCGTTTTCCTCCGCATCCAATTACAGTGCCCACAGGTGCACCTCAGCAGCACACGCATGCTCCGTAGCCTCATACATCTGTCATGGAAACGAAGGAGCTGGTCTCGTCTATGCATTTATACATGTTCCGAACAGCACTGCATGCTCAGATTTTGATGATTCGATCGTTTTCCGCATCCAGATTACAGTGCCCACAGGTGCACCTCAGCAGCACTAGTGCACCTCATCAGGACGCGCACGCACCTTAGCCTCTTACATCTGTCATGGAAACGACGGAGCTGGAGTAGTCTAGCATTACTGCATGTTCCGAACAGCACTGCATCCTCAGATTTTGATGATTCGATCGTTTTTCCGCATCCAACTTACAGTGCCCACAGGTGCACCTCAGCAGCACACGCATGCTCCGTAGCCTCATACATCTGTCACAGAAACGACGGAAATGGTGTATTCTAGCATTTATGCATGTTCCGAACAGCACCGCATGCTCAGATTTGATGATTCGATCGTTTTCCGCATCCAAATTACAGTGCCCACAGGTGCACCTCAGCAGCACACGCATGCTCCGTAGCCTCATACATCTGTCATGGAAACGAAGGAGCTGGTCTCTTCTAGCATTTATACATGTTCCGAACAGCACTGCATGCTCAGATTTTGATGATTCGATCGTTTTCCGCATCCAAATTACAGTGCCCACAGGTGCACCTCAGCAGCACACGCATGCTCCGTAGCCTCATACATCTGTCACAGAAACGACGGAAATGGTGTATTCTAGCATTTATGCATGTTCCGAACAGCACTGCATGCTCAGATTTTGATGATTCGATCGTTTTCCGCACCCAAATTACAGTGCCCACAGGTGCACCTCAGCAGCACAAGTGCACCTCAGCAGGACGCGCACAGCACCTTAGCCTCTTACATCTGTCATGGAAACGACGGAGCTGGAGTATTCTAGCATTAATGCATGTTCCGAACAGCACTGCATCCTCAGATTTTGATGATTCGATCGTTTTCCGCATCCAAATTACAGTGCCCACAGGTGCACCTCAGCAGCACACGCATGCTCCGTAGCCTCATACATCTGTCACAGAAACGACGGGAAATGGTGTATTCTAGCATTTATGCATGTTCCGAACAGCACCGCATGCTCAGATTTTGATGATTCCGATCGTTTTCCGCATCCAAATTACAGTGCCCACAGGTGCACCTCAGCAGCACACGCATGCTCCGTAGCCTCATACATCTGTCACAGAAACGACGGAAATGGTCGTATTCTAGCATTTATGCATGTTCCGAACAGCACTGCATGCTCAGATTTTGATGATTCGATCGTTTTCCGCACCCAAATTACAGTGCCCACAGGTGCCACCTCAGCAGCACACCGCATGCTCCGTAGCCTCTCATAACATCTGGTCATGGAAACGAAGGAGCTGGTCTCTTCTAGCATTTATACATGTTCCGAACAGCACTGCATGCTCAGATTTTGATGATTCGATCGTTTTCCGCATCCAGATTACAGTGCCCACAGGTGCACCTCAGCAGCACTAGTGCACCTCATCAGGACGCGCACCGCACCTTACCCTCTGTACATCTGTCATGGAAACGACGGAGCTGGAGTATTCTAGCATTACTGCATGTTCCGAACAGCACTGCATCCTCAGATTTTGATGGATTCGATCGTTTTCCGCATCCAAATACAGTGCCCACAGGTGCACCTCAGCAGCCAACGCATGCTCCGTAGCCTCATACATCTGTCATGGAAACGAAGTGAGCTGGTATTTCTAGCATTTATCAGTTCCGAACAGCACTGGCATGCTCAGATTTTTGATGATTCGATCGTTTTCCGCATCCAGATTACAGTGCCCACAGGTGCCACCTCAGCAGCACTAGTGCACCTCATCAGAAGACGCGCACGCCCCTTAGCCTCTTACATCTGTCATGGAAACGACGGAGCTGGAGTATTCTAGCATTACTGCATGTTCCGAACAGCACTGCATCCTCAGATTTTGATGATTCGATCGTTTTCCGCATCCAACTTACAGTGCCCACAGGTGCACCTCAGCAGCACACGCATGCTCCGTAGCCTCATACATCTGTCACAGAAACGACGGAAATGGTGTATTCTAGCATTTATGCATGTTCCGAACAGCACCGCATGCTCAGATTTTGATGATTCGATCGTTTTCCGCATCCCAAATTACAGTGCCCACAGGTGCACCTCAGCAGCACACGCATGCTCCGTAGCCTCATACATCTGTCATGGAAACGAAGGAGCTGGTCTCTTCTAGCATTTATACATGTTCCGAACAGCACTGCATGCTCAGATTTTGATGATTCGATCGTTTCCGCATCCAGATTACAGTGCCCACAGGTGGCACCTCAGCAGCACTAGTGCACCTCATCAGGACCGCGCACGCACCTTAGCCTCTTAACATCTGTCATGGAAACGACGGAGCTGGAGTATTCTAGCATTACTGCAATGTTCCGAACAGCACTGCATCCTCAGATTTTGATGATTCGATCGTTTTCCGCATCCAACTTACAGTGCCCACAGGTGCACCTCAGCAGCACACGCATGCTCCGTAGCCTCATACATCTGTCACAGAAACGACGGAAATGGTGTATTCTAGGCATTTATGCATGTTCCGAACAGCACCGCATGCTCAGATTGTTGATGATTCGATCGTTTCCGCATCCAAATTACAGTGCCCACAGGTGCACCTCAGCAGCACACGCATGCTCCGTAGCCTCATACATCTGTCATGGAAACGAAGGAGCTGGTCTCTTCTAGCATTTATACATGTTCCGAACAGCACTGCATGCTCAGATTTTGATGATTCGATCCGGTTTTCCGCATCCAGATTACAGTGCCCACAGGTGCACCTAGCAGCACTAGTGCACCTCATCAGGACGCGCACGCACCTTAGCCTCTTACATCTGTCATGGAAACGACGGAGCTGGAGTATTCTAGCATTACTGCATGTTCCGAACCAGCACTGCATCCTCAGATTTGATGATTCGATCGTTTTCCGCATCCAAATTACAGTGCCCACAGGTGCACCTCAGCAGCACACGCATGCTCCGTAGCCTCATACATCTGTCATGGAAACGAAGAGCTGGTCTCTTCTAGCATTTATACATGTTCCGAACAGCACTGCATGCTCAGATTTTGATGATTCGATCGTTTTTCCGCATCCAGATTACAGTGCCCACAGGTGCACCTCAGCAGCACTAGTGCACCTCATCAGGACGCGCACTCACCTTAGCCTCTTACATCTGTCATGGAAACGACGGAGCTGGAGTATTCTAGCATTACTGCATGTTCCGAACAGCACTGCATCCTCAGATTTTGATGATTCGATCGTTTTCCGCATCCAATTACAGTGCCCACAGGTGCACCTCAGCAGCACACGCATGCTCCGTAGCCTCATACATCTGTCACAGAAACGACGGAAATGGTGTATTCTAGCATTTATGCATGTTCCGAACAGCACCGCATGCTCAGATTTTGATGATTCGATCGTTTTCCGTATCCAATTACAGTGCCCACAGGTGCACCTCAGCAGCACACGCATGCTCCGTAGCCTCATACATCTGTCATGGAAACGACGGAGCTGGAGTATTCTAGCATTAATGCATGTTCCGAACAGCACTGCATCCTCAGATTTTGATGATTCGATCGTTTTCCGCATCCAAATTACAGTGCCCACAGGTGCACCTCAGCAGCACACCATGCTCCGTAGCCTCATACATCTGTCACAGAAACGACGGAAATGGTGTATTCTAGCATTTATGCATGTTCCGAACAGCACTGCATCCTCAGATTTTGATGATTCGATCGATTTCCGCATCCAAATTACAGTGCCCACAGGTGCACCTCAGCAGCACACGCATGCTCCGTAGCCTCATACATCTGTCACAGAAACGACGGAAATGGTGTATTCTAGCATTTATGCATGTTCCGAACAGCACTGCATCCTCAGATTTTAATGATTCGATCGTTTTCCGCACCCAAATTAAAGTGCCCACAGGTGCACCTCAGCAGCACAAGTGCACCTCATCAGGACGCGCACGCACCTTAGCCTCTTACATCTGTCTGGAACGACGGAGCTGGAGTATTCTAGCATTAATGCATGTTCCGAACAGCACTGCATCCTCAGATTTTGATGATTCGATCGTTTTCCGCATCCAATTACAGTGCCCACAGGTGCACCTCAGCAGCACCACGCATGCTCCGTAGCCTCATACATCTGTCATGGAAACGAAGGAGCTGGTCTCTTCTAGCATTTATACATGTTCCGAACATCACTGCATGCTCAGATTTTGATGATTCGATCGTTTTCCGCATCCAGATTACAGTGCCCACAGGTGCACCTCAGCAGCACTAGTGCACCTCAGCAGCACACGCATGCTCCGTAGCCTCATACATCTGTCACAGAACGACGGAAATGGTGTATTCTAGCATTTATGCATGTTCCGAACAGCACTGCATCCTCAGATTTTGATGATTCGATCGATTTCCGCATCCAAATTACAGTGCCCACAGGTGCACCTCAGCAGCACACGCATGCTCCGTAGCCTCATACATCTGTCACAGAAACGACGGAAATGGTGTATTCTAGCATTTATGCATGTTCCGAACAGCACTGCATCCTCAGATTTTAATGATTCGATCGTTTTCCGCACCCAATTACAGTGCCCACAGGTGCACCTCAGCAGCACACGCATGCTCCGTAGCCTCATACATCTGTCACAGAAACGACGAAAATGGTGTATTCTAGCATTTATGCATGTTCCGAACAGCACTGCATCCTCAGATTTTAATGATTCGATCGTTTTCCTCGCACCCAAATTACAGTGCCCACAGGTGCACCTCAGCAGCACAAGTGCACCTCATCAGGACGCGCACGCACCTTAGCCTCATACATCTGTCATGGAAACGACGGAGCTGGAGTATTCTAGCATTAATGCATGTTCCGAACAGCACTGCATCCTCAGATTTTGATGATTCGATCGTTTTCCGCATCCAATTACAGTGCCCACAGGTGCACCTCAGCAGCACACGCATGCTCCGTAGCCTCATACTCTGTCACAGAACGACGGAAATGGTGTATTCTAGCATTTATGCATGTTCCGAACAGCACTGCATCCTCAGATTTTGATGATTCGATCGATTTCCGCATCCAAATTACAGTGCCCACAGGTGCACCTCAGCAGCACACGCATGCTCCGTACCTCATACATCTGTCACAGAACGACGGAAATGGTGTATTCTAGCATTTATGCATGTTCCGAACAGCACTGCTCCTCAGATTTTAATGATTCGATCGTTTTCCGCATCCAAATTACAGTGCCCACGTGCACCTCAGCAGCACACGCATGCTCCGTAGCCTCATACTCTGTCATGGAAACGAAGAGCTGGTCTCTTCTAGCATTTATACATGTTCCGAACAGCACTGCATGCTCAGATTTTGATGATTCGATCGTTTTTCCGCATCCAGATTACAGTGCCCACAGGTGCACCTCAGCAGCACTAGTGCACCTCAGCAGCACACGCATGCTCCGTAGCCTCATACATCTGTCACAGAAACGACGGAAATGGTGTATTCTAGCATTTATGCATGTTCCGAACAGCACTGCATCCTCAGATTTTGATGATTCGATCGTTTTCCGCATCCAAATTACAGTGCCACAGGTGCACCTCAGCAGCACACGCATGCTCCGTAGCCTCATACATCTGTCATGGAAACGAAGGAGCTGGTCTCTTCTAGCATTTATACATGTTTCGAACAGCACTGCATGCTCAGATTTTGATGATTCGATCGTTTTCCGCATCCAGATTACAGTGCCCACAGGTGCACCAGCAGCACTAGTGCACCTCATCAGGACGCGCACGCACCTTAGCCTCTTACATCTGTCATGGAAACGACGGAGCTGGAGTATTCTAGCATTACTGCATGTTCCGAACAGCACTGCATCCTCAGATTTTGATGATTCGATCGTTTTCCGCATCCAATTACAGTGCCGCACAGGTGCACCTCAGCACACACGCATGCTCCGTAGCCTCATACATCTGTCATGGAAACGAAGGAGCTGGTCTCTTCATAGCATTTATACATGTTCCGAACAGCACTGCATGCTCAGATTTTGATGATTCGATCGTTTTCCGCATCCAGATTACAGTGCCCACAGGTGCACCTCAGCAGCACTAGTGCACCTCATCAGGACGCGCACGCACCTTCGCCTCTTACATCTGTCATGGAAACGACGGAGCTGGAGTATTCTAGCATTACTGCATGTTCCGAACAGGCACTGCATCCTCAGATTTGATGATTCGATCGTTTTCCGCCATCCAATTACAGTGCCCACAGCTGCACCTCAGCAGCACACGCATGCTCCGTAGCCTCATACATCTGTCACAGAAACGACGGAAATGGTGATTCTAGCATTTATGCATGTCCGAACAGCACGCTTGCTCAGATTTGATGATTCGATCGTTTTCCGCATCCAAATTACAGTGCCCACAGGTGCACCTCAGCAGCACACGCATGCTCCGTAGCCTCATACATCTGTCATGGAAACGACGGAGCTGGAGTATTCTACATTAATGCATGTCCGACAGCACTGCATCCTCAATTTTGATGATCGATCGTTTCCGCATCCAATTACAGTTGCCACAGGTGCACCTCACAGCACACGCATGCTCCTACCTCATACATCTGTCCAGAACGACGGAAATGGTGTAATTCTAGCATTATGCATGTTCCCGAACAGCACTGCCATCCTCAGATTTGATGATTCGATCGATTTCCGCATCCAATTATTACAGTGCCCACAGGTGCACTCAGCAGCACACGCTGCTCGTAGCCTCATACATCTGTCACAGAAACGACGGAAATGGTGTAATTCTAGCATTTATGCATGTTCCGAACAGCACTGCATCCTCAGATTTTAATGATTCGATCGTTTTTTCCGCACCCAAATTACAGTGCCCACATGCACCTCAGCAGCACACGCATGCTCCGTAGGCCTCATACATCTGTCACAGAAACGACGGAAATGGTGTATTCTAGCATTTATGCATGTTCCGAACAGCACTGCATCCTCAGATTTTAATGATTCGATCGTTTTCCGCACCCAAATTACAGTGCCCACAGGTGCACCTCAGCAGCACAAGTGCACCTCATCAGACGCGCACGCACCTTAGCCTCTTACCTCGTCTGGAAACGACGGAGCTGAGTATTTCTAGCATATGCATGTTTCCGAACAGCACTGCATCCTCAGAATTTTGATGATTCGATCGTTTTCCGCATCCAAATTACAGTGCCCACAGGTGCAACCTCAGCAGCACACGCATGCTCCGTACCTCATACTCTGTCATGGAAACGAAGGAGCTGGTCTCTTCTAGCATTATCATGTTCCAACAGCACTGCATGCTCGATTTTGACTTGATTCGATCTGTTTCTCCGCATCCAGATGGTGCCCCAGGTCACCTCGCAGCACTAGTGCACCTCAGCAACACACGCATGCTCCGAGCCTCATACATCTGTCACAGAAACGACGGAAATGGTGTATTCTAGCATTTATTCATGTTCCGAACAGCACTGCATCCTCAGATTTTAATGATTCGATCGTTTCCGCACCCAAATTACAGTGCCCACAGGTGCACCTCAGCAGCAACACCATGCCTCCGTAGCCTCATACATCTGTCACAGAAACGACGGAAATGGTGTATTTCTAGCATTTATGCATGTTTCCGAACAGCACTGCATCCTCAGATTTTAATGATTCGATCGTTTTCCGCACCCACAATTACAGTGCCCCAGGTTGCACCTCAGCAGCACAAGTGCACCTCATCAGGACGCGCCACTCACCTTAGCCTCTTACCTCTGTCATGGAAACGACGGAGCGGAGTATTCTATCATTAATGCATGTTCCGAACAGCACTGCATCCTCAGATTTTGATGATTCGATCGTTTTCCGCATCCAAATTACAGTGTCCCACAGGTGCACCTCAGCAGCCACGCATGCTCCGTAGCCCTACAACATCTGCATGGAACGAAGGAGCTGGTCCTTCTAGCATTTATACATGTTCCGAACAGCAACTGCATGCTCAGATTTTGATGATTCGATCGTGTTCCGCATCAGATTACGGTGCCCACAGTGCACCTCAGCAGCACTAGTGCACCTCAGCAGCACTCATGCTCCGTAGCCTCATACATCTGTCACAGAAACGACGGAAATGGTGTATTCTAGCATTTATGCATGTTCCGAACAGCACTGTCATCCTCAGATTTTAATGATTCGATCGTTTTCCGCACCCAAATTACAGTGCCACAGGTGCACCTCAGCAGCACACCATGCTCCGTAGCCTCATACATCTGTCACAGAACGACGGAAATGGTGTATTCTAGCATTTATGCATGTTCCGAACAACACTGCATCCTCAGATTTTAATGATTCGATCGTTTTCCGCACCCAAATTACAGTGCCCAAGGTGCACCCAGCAGCACAGTGCACCTCATCAGGACGCGCACGCACCTTAGCCTCTTACATCTGTCATGGAAACGACGGAGCTGGATTCTAGCATTATATGCATGTTCCAACAGCACTGCATCCTCAGATTTTGATGATTCGATCGTTTTCCGCATCCAAATTACAGTGCCCACAGGTGCACCTCAGCAGCACACGCATGCTCCGTAGCCTCATACATCTGTCACAGAACGACGGAAATGGTGTATTCTAGCATTATGCATGTTCCGAACAGCACCGCATGCTCAGATTTTGATGATTCGATCGTTTTCCGCATCCAAATTACAGTGCCCACAGGTGCACCTCAGCAGCACACGCATGCTCCGTAGCCTCATACATCTGTCATGGAAACGAAGGAGCTGGTCTCTTCTAGCATTTATACATGTTCCGAACAGCACTGCATGCTCAGATTTTGATGATTCGATCGTTTTTCCGCATCCAGATTACAGTGCCCACAGGTGCACCTCGCACACTAGTGCACCTCATCAGGACGCGCACGCACCTTAGCCTCTTACATCTGTCATGGAAACGACGGAGCTGGATTATTCTAGCATTAATGCATGTTCCGAAACAGCATGCATCCTCAGATTTTGATGATTCGATCGTTTTCCGCATCCAAATTACAGTGCCCACAGGTGCACCTCAGCAGCACACGCATGCTCCGTAGCCTCATACATCTGTCATGGAAACGAAGGAGCTGGTCTCTTCTAGCATTTATACATGTTTCGAACGCACTGCATGCTCAGATTTGATGATTCGATCGTTTTCCGCATCCAGATTACAGTGCCCACAGGTGCACCTCAGCAGCACTAGTGCACCTCATCAGGACGCGCACGCACCTTAGCCTCTTACATCTGTCATGGAAACGACGGAGCTGGAGTATTCTAGCATTACTGCATGTTCCGAACAGCACTGCATCCTCAGATTTTGATGATTCGATCGTTTTCCGCATCCAAATTACAGTGCCACAGGTGCACCTCAGCAGCACACGCATGCTCCGTAGCCTCATACATCTGTCACAGAAACGACGGAAATGGTGTATTCTAGCATTTATGCATGTTCCGAACAGCAACGCATGCTCAGATTTTGATGATTCGATCGTTTTCCGTATCAAATTACAGTGCCCACAGGTGCACCTCAGCAGCACACGCATGCTCCGTAGCCTCATACATCTGTCATGGAAACGACGGAGCTGGAGTATCTAGCATTAATGCATGTTCGAACAGCAACTGCATCCTCAGATTTTATGATTCGATCGTTTTCCGCACCCAAATTACAGTGCCCACAGGTGCACCTCACAGCACACGCATGCTCCGTAGCCTCATACATCTGTCACAGAAACGACGGAAGGTGTATTCTAGCATTTATGCATGTTCCGAACAGCACTGCATGCTCAGATTTTAATGATTCGATCGTTTCCGCACCCAAATTACAGTGCCCCACAGGTGCACCATCAGCAGCACAAGTGCACCTCATAGGACGCGCACGCACCTTAGCCTCTTACATCGCATGGAAACGACGGACTGGATATTCTAGCATTAATGCATGTTCCGAACAGCCTGCATCCTCAGATTTTGATGATTCGATCGTTTTCCGCATCCAAATTACAGGTGCCCACAGGTGCCCTCAGCAGCACACGCATGCTCCGTAGCCTCATACATCTGTCACAGAAACGACGGAAATGGTGTATTCTAGCATTTATGCATGTTCCGAACAGCACTGCACTCCTCAGATTTTGATGATTCGATCGTTTTCCGCATCCAAATTACAGTGCCCACAGGTGCACCTCAGCAGCACACGCATGCTCCGTAGCCTCATAACATCTGTCAGGAAACGAAGGAGCTGGTCTCTTCTAGCATTTATACATGTTCCGAACAGCACTGCATGCTCAGATTTTGATGATTCGATCGTTTCCGCATCCAGATTACAGTGCCCACAGGTGCACCTCAGCAGCACACACCTCAGCAGGACGCGCACGCACCTTAGCCTCTACATCTGTCATGGAAACGACGGAGCTGGAGTATTCTAGCATTAATGCATGTTCCGAACAGCACTGCATCCTCAGATTTTGATGATTCGATCGTTTTCCGCATCCAAATTACAGTGCCCACAGGTGCACCTCAGCAGCACAGCCGCATGCTCCGTAGCCTCATACATCTGTCACAGAAACGACGGAAATGGTGTATCTAGCATTTATGCATGTTCCGAACAGCACTGCATGCTCAGATTTTGATGATTCGATCGTTTTCCGCCCCAATTACAGTGCCCACAGGTGCACCTCAGCAGCACAAGTGCACCTCATCAGGACCGCACGCACCTTAGCCTCTTACATCTGTCATGGAAACGACGGAGCTGGATTATTCTAGCATTAATGCATGTTTCCGAACAGCACTGCATCCTCATTTTTGATGATTCGATCGTTTTCCCGCATCCAAATTACAGTGCCCCAGGTGCACCTCAGCAGCACACGCATGCTCCGTAGCCTCATACATCTGTCACAGAAACGACGGAAATGGTGTATTCTAGCATTTATGCATGTTCCGAACAGCACTGCATCCTCAGATTTTGATGATTCGATCGATTTCCGCATCCAAATTACAGTGCCCACAGTGCACCTCAGCAGCACACGCATGCTCCGTAGCCTCATACATCTGTCATGGAACGAAGGGATCTGGTCTCTTCTAGCATTTATACATGTTTCCGAACAGCACTGCATGCTCAGATTTGATGATTCGATCGTTTTCCGCATCCAGAATTACAGTGCCCACAGGTGCACCTCAGCAGCACACACATGCTCCGTAGCCTCATACATCTGTCACGAACGACTGAAAGGTGTATTCTAGCATTTATGCATGTTCCGAACAGCAACGCATGCTCAGATTTTGATGATTCGATCGTTTTCCGCATCCAATTACAGTGCCCACAGGTGCACCTCAGCAGCACACGCATGCTCCGTAGCCTCATACATCTGTCATGGAAACGACGGAGCTGGAGTATCTAGCATTAATGCATTTCCGACAGCACTGGCATCCTCAGATTTTGATGATTCGATCGTTTTCCGCATCCAAATTACAGTGGCCCACAGGTGCCCTCAGCAGCACACGCATGCTCCGTAGCCTCATACATCTGTCACAGAAACGACGGAAATGGTGTATTCTAGCATTTATGCATGTTCCGAACAGCACTGCATGCTCAGATTTTATGATTCGATCGTTTTCCGCACCCAAATTACAGTGCCCAACAGTGCACCTCAGCACAAGTGCACCTCAAGCAGGACGCGCACGCACCTTAGCCTCTTACATCTGTCATGGAAACGACGGAGCTGATTATTCAGCATTAATGCATGTTCCGAACAGCACTGGCATCCTCAGATTTTGATGATTCGATCGTTTTCCTTCCGCATCCAAATTACAGTGCCCACAGGTGCACCTCAGCACAGCAGCACCGCATGCTCCGTAGCCTCATACATCTGTCACAGAAACGACGGAATGGTGTATTCTAGCATTATGCATGTTCCGAACAGCACTGCATCCTCAGATTTGATGATTCGATCGATTTTCCGCATCCCAATTACAGTGCCCACAGGTGACCTCAGCAGCACACGCATGCTCCTAGCCTCATACATCTGTCATGGAAACGAAGGAGCTGTCTCTTCTAGCATTTATACATGTTCCGAACAGCACTGCATGCTCATTTTGATGATTCGATCGTTTTCCGCATCCAGATTACAGTGCCCACAGGTGCACCCAAGCACACACATGCTCCGTAGCCTCATACATCTGTCAGAACGACGGAAATGGTGTATTCTAGCATTTATGCATGTTTCCGACAGCAACGCATGCTCATTTTGATGATTCGAATCGTTTTCCGTATCCAAATACAGTGCCCACAGGTGCACTCAGCAGCACACGCATGCTCCGTAGCCTCATACATCTGTCATGGAAACGACGAGCTGGAGTATTCTAGCATTATGCATGTTCCGAACAGCAACGCATCTCAGATTTTGATGATTCGATCGTTTTCCGCATCCAAATTACATTGCCCACAGGTGCACCTCAGCAGCACACGCATGCTCCGTAGCCTCATACATCTGTCCCAGAAACGACGGAATGTGTATTCTAGCATTTATGCATGTTCCGAACAGCACTGCATCCTCAGATTTTGGATGATTCGATCGATTCCGGCATCCAAATTACAGTGCCCACAGTGCACCTCAGCAGCACACGCATGCTCCGTAGCCTCATACATCTGTCACAGAAACGACGGAATGGTGTTTAGCATTTTATGCATGTTCCGAACAGCACTGCATCCTCAGATTTTAATGATTCGATCGTTTTTCCGCACCACATTACAGTGCCCACAGGTGCACCTCAGCAGCACACGCATGCTCCGTAGCCTCATACATCTGTCACCGAAACGAAACGGAAATTGGTGTATTCTAGCATTTATGGCATGTTCCGACAGCACTGCATCCGATTTTAATGATTCGATCGTCTTTCCGCACCCAATTACAGTGCCCACAGTGCACCTCAGCAGCACAAGTGCACCTCATCAGGACGCGCACGCACCTTAGCCTCTTACATCTGTCATGGAAACGACGGAGCTGGAGTATTCTAGCATTAATGCATGTTCCGAACAGCACTGCATCTCAGATTTTGATGATTCGATCGTTTTTCCGTCCGCATCCAAATTACAGTGCCCACAGGTCACCTCAGCAGCACACGCATGCTCCGTAGCCTCATACATCTGGCACAGAACGACGGAATGGTGTATTCTAGCATTTATGCATATTCCGAACAGCACCGCTGCTCAGATATTGATGATTCGATCGTTTTTCCGCATCCAATTACAGTGCCCACAGGTGCACCTCAGCAGCACACGCATGCTCCGTAGCCTCATACATCTGTCATGGAAACGAAGGAGCTGGTCTCTTCTAGCATTTATACATGTTTCCGAACAGCACTGTCATGCTCAGATTTTGATGATTCGATCGTTTTTCCGCATCCAGATTACAGTGCCCACAGGTGCACCTCAGCAGCACTAGTGCACCTCATCAGGACGCGCACCACCTTAGCCTCTTACATCTGTCATGGAAACGACGGAGCTGGAGTATTCTAGCATTACTGCATGTTTCCAACAGCACTGCATCCTCAGATTTGATGATTCGATCGTTTTCCGCATCCAAATTACAGTGCCCACAGTGCACCTCAGCAGACACGCATGCTCCGTCCTCATACATCTGTCATGAACGAAGGAGCTGGTCTCTTCTAGCATTTACATGTTCCGAACAGCACTGCATGCTCAGATTTTGATGATTCGATCGTTTTCCTTCGCATCCAGTTACAGTGCCCACAGGTGCACCTCCGCAGCACTATGCACCTATCGACGCGCAAGCACCTTACCTCTACATCTGTCATGGAAACGACGGAGCTGGAGTATTCTAGCATACTATGTTTTCCGAACAGCACCACTGCATCCTCAGATTTTTGTATTCGATCGTGTTCCGCGCATCCAAATTACAGTGCCCACAGGTGCACCTCAGCAGCACACGCATGCCTCCGTAGCCTCATACATCTGTCCAAAACGACGGAAATGGTGTGTCTAAGCATTTATGCTGTTCCGAACAGCAACGCATGCTCAGATTTTGATGATTCGATCGTTTCCGTATTTAAATTACAGTGCCCACAGTGCACCTCAGCAGCACACGCATGCTCCGTAGCCTCATACATCTGTCATGAGAAACGACGGAGCTGGAGTATTCTATCATTATGCATGTTCCGAACAGCACTGCATCCTCAGTTTTGATGATTCGATCGTTTTCCGCATCCAAATTACAGTGCCCACAGGTGCACCTCAGCAGCACACGCATGCTCCTTAGCCTCATACATCTGTCCATGGAAACGAAGGACGGTCTCTTGTTCTAGCATTTATACATGTTTCGAACAGCACTGCATGCCTCAGATTTTGATGATTCGATCGTTTTCCGCATCAATTACAGTGCCCACAGGTGCACCTCAGCAGCACTAGTGCACCTCATCAGACGCGCACGCACCTTAGCCTCTTACATCTGTCATGGAAACGACGAGAGCTGGGTATTCTAAGCATTACTGAGTTCCGAAGCAGCACTGCATCCTCAGATGTTTGATGATTCGATCGTTTTCGCATCCAAATACAGTGCCCACAGGTGCACCTCACAGCACACGCTTCTCCGTAGCCTCATACATCTGTCACAGAAACGACGGAAATGGGTGATTCTAGCATTTAATGCATGTTCCGAACAGCAACGCATGCTCAGATTTTGATGATTCGATCGTTTTCCGTATCCAAATTACAGTGCCCACAGGTGCACCTCAGCAGCACACGCATGCTCCGTAGCCTCATACATCTGTCATGAAACGACGGAGCTGGAGTATTCTAGCATTATGCATGTTCCGACAGCACTGCATCCTCAGATTTTGATGATTCGATCGTTTTCCGCATCCAAATTACAGTGCCACAGGTGCACCTCAGCAGCACACGCAGCTCCGTAGCCTCATACATCTGTCACAGAAACCGACGGAAATGGTGTATTCTAGCATTTATGCATGTTCCGAACAGCACTGCATCCTCAGATTTTGATGATTCGATCGACTTTTCCGCCCAAATTCCAAATTACATGCCACAGTGCACCTCAGCAGCACACGCATGCTCCGTAGCCTCATACATCTGTCACAGAAACGACGGAAATGGGTGTATTCTAGCGCATTTATTCATGTTCCGACAGCACTGCATCCCCTCAGATTTTAATGATTCGATCGTTTTCCGCACCCAAATTACAGTGCCCACAGGTGCACCTCAGCAGCACACCATGCTCCGTAGCCTCATAAATCTGTCTCAAAACGACGGAAATGGTGTATTTCTAGCATTTATGCATGTTCCGAACAGCACTGCAATCCTCAGATTTTAATGATTCGATCGTTTTCCGTCCGCACCCAAATTACAGTGCCCACAGGTGCACCTCAGCAGCACAATGCACTCACAGACGCGCACGCACCTTAGCCTCTTACATCTGCATGGAAACGACGGAGCTGGAGATTTCTAGCAATAATGCATGTTCCGAACAGCACTGCATCCTCAGATTTTGATGAGTTCGATCGTTTTCCGCATCCAAATTACAGTGCCCACAGGTGCACCCTCAGCAGCACAACGCATGCTCCGTAGCCTCATACATCTGTCAAAAGAAACGACGGAAATGGGTGGATCTAGCATTTATGCATGTTCGAACAGCACCGCATGCTCAGATTTTGATGATTCGATCGTTTCCGCATCCAAATTACAGTGCCCACAGTGCACCAGCAGCACACGCAGCTCCGTAGCCTCATACATCTGTCACAGAACGACGGAAATGTGTATTCTAGCATTTAGCATGTTCCGAACAGCAACTGCATCCTCAGATTTTAATGATTCGATCGTTTTCCGCACCCAAATACAGTGCCCACAGGTGCACCTCAGCAGCACTAGTGGCACCTCATCAGGACCGCACGCACCTTAGCCTCTTACAGATGTCATGGAAACGAGGCTGGATTATTCTAGCATTAATGCATGTTCCGAACGCACTGCAAATCCTCTCAGAGTTTTGATGATATCGATCGTTTCCGCATCCAAATTACAGTGCCCACAGGTGCACCTCAGCAGCACACGCATGCTCCGTAGCCTCATAGATCGGCTGTCGGAAACGAAGGAGCTGGTCTCTCTAGCATTTATACAGTTTCCGAACAGCACTGCATGCTCAGATTTTGATGATTCGAAAATCGTTTTCCCATCCAGATTACAGTGCCCACAGGTGCACCTCAGCAGCACTAGTGCACCTCATCAGGACGCGCACGCACCTTGCCTCTTACATCTGTCATGGAAACGACGGAGCTGGAGTATTCTAGCATTACTGCATGTTCCGAACAGCACTGCATCCTCAGATTTTGATGATTCGATCGTTTTTTCCGCATCCAAATTACAGTGCCCACAGGTGCACCTCAGCAGCACACGCATGCTCCGTAGCCTCATACATCTGTCATGGAAACGAAGGAGCTGGTCTTTCTAAGCATTTACATGTTTTCCGAACAGCACTGCATGCTCAGATTTTGATGATGCGATCGTTTTCCCATCAGATACAGTGCCCACAGGTGCACCTCAGCAGCACTAGTGCACCGCAGCTCAGACGCGCACCACCTTAGCTCTTACATCTGTCATGGAACGACGGAGCTGGAGTATTCTAGCATTCTGCATGTTGCCGAACAGCACTGCATCCTCAGATTTTGATGATTCGATCGTTTTCTCCGCATCCAATTACAGTGCCCACAGGTGCACCTCAGCAGCACACGCATGCTCCGTAGCCTCATACATCTGTCAACAGAAACGACGGAAAGTGGTGTATTCTAGCATTATGCATGTTCCGACAGCACGCATGCTCAGATTTTTGAGGATTCGACTTTTCCGTATCCAAATTACAGTGCCCACAGGTGCACCTCAGCAGCACACGCATGCTTCCGTAGCCGCATACATCTGTCATGGAACGACGGAGCTGGAGTATTCTAGCATTAATGCATGTTCCGACAGCACTGCATCCTCAGATTTGATGATTCGATCGTTTCCGCATCCAAATTACAGTGCCACAGGTGCACCTCAGCAGCACGCATGCTCCGTAGCCTCATACATCTGTCATGGAAACGAAGGAGCTGTGCTCTTCTAGCATTTAGAACATGTTCCGAACAGCACTGCATGCTCAGATTTTGATGATTCGATCGTTTTCCGCACCCAATTACAGTGCCCACAGGTGCACCTCAGCAGCACTAGTGCACCTCATCAGGACGCGCACGCACCTTAGCCTCTTACATCTGTCATGGAAACGACGGCGCTGGAGTATTCTAGCATTACTGCATGTTCCGAACAGCACTTCATCCTCAGAGTTTGATGATTCGATCGTTTTCCGCATCCAAATTCAGTGCCACAGGTGCACCTCAGCAGCACACGCATGCTCCGTAGCCTCATACATCTGTCACAGAAACGACGGAAATGGTGTATTCTAGCATTTATGCATGTTCCGAACAGCAACGCATGCTCAGATTTTGATGATTCGATCGTTTTCCGTATCCAAAATTACAGTGCCACAGGTGCACCTCAGCAGCACACGCATGCTCGTAGCCGCATACAATCTGTCATGGAAACGACGGAGCTGGAGTATTCTAGCATTAATGCATGTTCCGAACAGCACTGCATCCTCAGATTTTGATGATTCGATCGTTTTCCGCATCCAAATTACAGTGCCCACAGGTGCACCTCAGCAGCACAGGCATGCTCCGTAGCCTCATACATCTGTCATGGAAAAGACGGAGCTGGAGTTTTAGCATTATGCATGTTCCGAACAGCACTGCATCCTCAGATTTTGATGATTCGATCGTTTTCCGCATCCAAATTACAGTGCCCCAGGTGCACCTCAGCAGCACACGCATGGCTCCGTGCCTCATACATCTGTCACAGGAAACGACGGAAATGGTGTATTCTAGCATTATGCATGTTCCGAACAGCACACCTGCATGCTCAGATTTTGATGATTCGATCGTTTTCCGCACCAAATTACAGTGCCCACAGGTGCACCTCAGCAGCACACGCATGCTCCGTAGCCTCATACATCTGTCACAGAAAGACGGGAAATGGTGTATTCTAGCATTTATGCATGTTCCGAAACAGCACTGCATCCTCAGATTTTGAATGATTCGATCGTTTTCCGCACCCAAATTACAGTGCCCACAGGTGCACCTCAGCAGCACTAGTGCACCTCATCAGGACGCGCATCACCTTAGCCTCTTACATCTGTCATGGAAACGACGGAGCTGGATTATTCTAGCATTAACATGTTCCGAACAGCACTGCATCCTCAGATTTGATGATTCGATCGTTTTCCGCATCCCAAATTACAGTGCCCACAGGTGCACCTCAGCAGCACACGCATGCTCCGTAGCCTCATACATCTGTCATGGAAACGAAGGAGCGTCTCTTCTAGCATATACATGTTCCGAACAAGCACTGCATGCTCAGATTTTGATGATTCGATCGTTTTCCGCATCCAGATTACAGTGCCCACAGGTGCACCTCAGCAGCACTAGTGCACCTCATCAGGACGCGCACGCACCTTACCTCTTACATCTGGTCATGGAAACGACGGAAGCTGGAGTATTCTAGCATTACTGCATGTTCCGAACAGCACTGCATCCTCAGATTTTGATGATTCGATCGTTTTCCGCATCCAAATTACAGTGCCACAGGTGCACCTCAGCAGCACACGCATGCTCCGTAGCCTCATACATCTGTCATGGAAACGAAGGAGCTGTCTTCTAGCATTTATACATGTTCCGAACAGCACTGCATGCTCAGATTTGATGATTCGATGTTTTCCGCATCCAGATTACAGTGCCCCAGGTGCACCTCAGCAGCACTAGTGCACCTCATCAGGACGCGCAGCACCTTAGCCTCTTACATCTGTCATGGAAACGACGGAGCTGGAGTATTCTAGCATTAGCATGTTCCGAACAGCACTGCATCCTCAGATTTTGATGATTCGATCGTTTTCCGCATCCAAATTACAGTGCCCACAGGTGCACCTCAGCAGCACACGCATGCTCCGTAGCCTCATACATCTTTCACCGAAACGACGGAAATGGTGTATTCTAAGCATTTATGCATGTTCCGAACAGCAACGCATGCTCAGATTTTGATGATTCGATCGTTTCCGCATCCAAATTACAGTGCCACCACAGGTGCACCTCAGCAGCCACGCATGCTCCGTAGCCTCATACATCTGTCATGGAAACGACGGAGCTGGAGTATTCTAGCATTAATGCATGTTCCGAACAGCACTGCATCCTCAGATTTTGATGATTCGATCGTTTTCCGCATCCAAATTACAGTGCCCACAGGTGCACCTCAGCAGCACACGCATGCTCCCGTAGCCTATACATCTGTCATGGAAACGAAGGAGCTGGTCTCTTCTTCATTTATGACATGTTCGAACAGCACTGCATGCTCAGATTTGATGATTCGATCGTTTTCCGCATCCGATTACAGTGCCCACAGGTGCACCTCAGCAGCACTAGTGCACCTCATCGGACTCTCACGCACCTTAGCCTCTTACATCTGTCATGGAAACGACGGAGCTGGAGTATTGTAATTCTACTGCATGTTCCGAACAGCACTGCATCCTCAGATTTTGATGATTCGATCGTTTTCCGCATCCAATTACAGTGCCCACAGGTGCACCTCACAGCACACGCATTCTGCATACATCATACCATCTTTCATTAACGAAATGGTGTTTACTATTCTAGCATTTATGCATGTTCCGAACAGCACTGCATCCTCAGATTTTGATGATTCGATCGTTTTCCGCATCCAAATTACAGTGCCCACAGGTGCACCGCAGCAGCACGCACCTATCAGACGCGCACGCACCTTAGCCTCTTACATCTGTCATGGAAACGACGGAGCTGGAGTTTCTAGCATTAATGCATGTTCCGAACAGAACTGCATCCTCAGATTTGATGATTCGATCGTTTTCCGCATCCAAATTACAGTGCCCACAGGTGCACCTCAGCAGCACACGCATGCTCCGTAGCCTCATACATCTGTCACAGAAACGACGGAAATGGTGCTAGTATTCTAGCATTTTATGCATGTTCCGAACAGCAACGCATGCTCAGATTTTGATGATTCGATCGTTTTCCGTATCCAAAATGACAGTGTGCCCACAGTGCACCTCAGCAGCACACGCAGCTCCTAGCCTCATACATCTGTCATGGAAACGACGGAGCTGGGAGTATTCTAGCATTAATGCATGTTCCGAACAGCACTGCATCCTCAGATTTTGTGATTCGATCGTTTTCCGCATCCAAATACGTGCCCACAGGTGCACCTCAGCAGCACACGCATGCTCCGTAGCCTCATA
>CM041197.1:12118088-12175372 GCA_023078555.1 Ulva prolifera | reverse complement strand
CCAGCGCCGTTCGAACTGATAGTTCATGCATCCGTGCGTGGCTGCAGCACTGAGCCACACCCGGAGTGCCTGTGCACCGCCAAAGCCCGCATCACTGACTTGCGGAGCAGTGTTCACTATTATCTGACACACGTGATGCAACATGTCTGTGCCTGGGGCGTAAGCTGCAGGTCTAGCAGTCTAGCGCCTTGCAGCCTAGGAGAAACGGCAGCACAATGGGCAGGCAAAGCAAGCGTCCGATCACGTTTCGCACAGTGTAGTGCACGTCGACATCGATGCTTGTGTGATCTGTCCATGCTCTATGAACGAGGCTGTTGGAGTCCGAATGTGTGATCTGCTGCGCATTCGACGTCGGTCCGGCTGTATCGCATCAGCACAGGCGCAATTTGTTGAGTGCAAGCTATCCGCCGGAACAAACTAGGAAGGTGATGACGTATGATTCGTATGATCCCATATCACCCTTTTTTCGACGCCGTGCTGCTAGCACTGGATTGTCACGCAAGTATTACCGCTCACAGGCATCACCCACCCCAGACCTATTGTCGCGGCTCCACACCATGAATGTGAATGCCGGAAAGTCGTAAAGTGACCTTCGGTTCGTGGGTGACCACATCTGACTCCTGACATGCCTCGTGTACCCCCATCGCAGTCCGTACATTGGCATCACAAGATAACAGCACTGTAGTCACAACACACAATGATCATTATGATTCGCAATTTATGTATGTATGTCCAGGAAACACGGTTCCCTGCCAAATGGCCGCGTGTAGATTAATGGGACCGGCTAGCCAAGATGAAAGATGCAGTCACAGAGTCCGAGTGGCTGTGATTTATCTACATCAACGAAAGCATTTCGTAAGTGGGCTTGAGAAGCTTGAAATTAAATGTGCCCGTGGCACATGTCATGCTCTCTCGTTTTGAACAGCAAAATGTGACAGAATTCATAAGAACCTTGCACAAATATGGTTGGGGTACCCTCTCCTCAACATCACTCACTCCAATACATATAATAGCAGCCTAATGTTCATCTCTGCTGCCTATTCAGAGCTTGTCATTACCGTATCCTTACACACCAGCTCCTCCTGACCAAAGCCAAGCCCAAGACAATCCTTACAATAGGGACACAGTCAGGTGTCCTTATGACCGTTGTGCCGGCCTGGCCCCCCTCATAAGGACAGTGTTATTCACAAGGTGGCTGTAAGGACAACATAGTGCTGCCTCACCGTAATGCTCGCATATGGAATGAATAAGGTCAACTCAGTGCTGGTAGTGCATGCTCCGTAGCCTCATACATCTGTCACAGAAACGACGGAAATGGTGTATTCTAGCATTTATGCATGTTCCGAACAGCACTGCATGCTCAGATTTTGATGATTCGATCGTTTTCCGCACCCAAATTACAGTGCCCACAGGTGCACCTCAGCAGCACAAGTGCACCTCAGCAGGACGCGCACGCACCTTAGCCTCTTACATCTGTCATGGAAACGACGGAGCTGGAGTATTCTAGCATTAATGCATGTTCCGAACAGCACTGCATCCTCAGATTTTGATGATTCGATCGTTTTCCGCATCCAAATTACAGTGCCCACAGGTGCACCTCAGCAGCACACGCATGCTCCGTAGCCTCATACATCTGTCACAGAAACGACGGAAATGGTGTATTCTAGCATTTATGCATGTTCCGAACAGCACTGCATGCTCAGATTTTAATGATTCGATCGTTTTCCGCACCCAAATTACAGTGCCCACAGGTGCACCTCAGCAGCACAAGTGCACCTCATCAGGACGCGCACGCACCTTAGCCTCTTACATCTGTCATGGAAACGACGGAGCTGGATTATTCTAGCATTAATGCATGTTCCGAACAGCACTGCATCCTCAGATTTTGATGATTCGATCGTTTTCCGCATCCAAATTACAGTGCCCACAGGTGCACCTCAGCAGCACACGCATGCTCCGTAGCCTCATACATCTGTCACAGAAACGACGGAAATGGTGTATTCTAGCATTTATGCATGTTCCGAACAGCACTGCATGCTCAGATTTTGATGATTCGATCGTTTTCCGCATCCAGATTACAGTGCCCACAGGTGCACCTCAGCAGCACTAGTGCACCTCATCAGGACGCGCACGCACCTTAGCCTCTTACATCTGTCATGGAAACGACGGAGCTGGAGTATTCTAGCATTAATGCATGTTCCAAACAGCACTGCATCCTCAGATTTTGATGATTCGATCGTTTTCCGCATCCAAATTACAGTGCCCACAGGTGCACCTCAGCAGCACACGCATGCTCCGTAGCCTCATACATCTGTCACAGAAACGACGGAAATGGTGTATTATAGCATTTAGGCATGTTCCGAACAGCACCGCATGCTCAGATTTTGATGATTCGATCGTTTTCCGCATCCAATTTACAGTGCCCACAGGTGCACCTCAGCAGCACACGCATGCTCCGTAGCCTCATACATCTGTCATGGAAACGAAGGAGCTGGTCACTTCTAGCATTTATACATGTTCCGAACAGCACTGCATGCTCAGATTTTGATGATTCGATCGTTTTCCGCATCCAGATTACAGTGCCCACAGGTGCACCTCAGCAGCACTAGTGCACCTCATCAGGACTCGCACGCACCTTAGCCTCTTACATCTGTCATGGAAACGACGGAGCTGGAGTATTCTAGCATTACTGCATGTTCCCAACAGCACTGCATCCTCAGATTTTGATGATTCGATCGTTTTCCGCATCCAAATTACAGTGCCCACAGGTGCACCTCAGCAGCACACGCATGCTCCGTAGCCTCATACATCTGTCATGGAAACGAAGGAGCTGGTCACTTCTAGCACTTATACATGTTCCGAACAGCACTGCATGCTCAGATTTTGATGATTCGATCGTTTTCCGCATCCAGATTACAGTGCCCACAGGTGCACCTCAGCAGCACTAGTGCACCTCATCAGGACGCGCACGCACCTTAGCCTCTTACATCTGTCATGGAAACGACGGAGCTGGAGTATTCTAGCATTACTGCATGTTCCGAACAGCACTGCATCCTCAGATTTTGATGATTCGATCGTTTTCCGCATCCAAATTACAGTGCCCACAGGTGCACCTCAGCAGCACACGCATGCTCCGTAGCCTCATACATCTGTCATGGAAACGAAGGAGCTGGTCTCTTCTAGCATTTATACATGTTCCGAACAGCACTGCATGCTCAGATTTTGATGATTCGATCGTTTTCCGCATCCAAATTACAGTGCCCACAGGTGCACCTCAGCAGCACACGCATCACTACCAGCACTGAGTTGTCCTTACCCCGGCCTTATTGCGTCATTATACTGTCCTTATATAGGGCGTAGGGACAATATAAGGCGAGAATAAGGCCCGAATGAGGATTGGGGGCAGCCGCCTGTCCTTACTTAATGACATCATAAGGACACTATAAGACACGAAGGATTCTTCCTTACAGTAAGGACATCCTAACCTAATACGTTCCCGAACGAGAGGACACCGTTAGGACGAACGGCGGGACACCATAGGGACTGTATTCTTCTGAGTAGGAGATATCTAGGACTGTGTAGTGACGGTGTATTGCTCTTGCTCACGGGGTGTATGGTGCATCACATACATGCCATGCTCGCATTATGTATTGACTGGTTGATTGGCTGGAGGGCTGGCGGTGGCCAGCAGGCTGCACAGGGCAAGCATGTCATGCCCTTCAGCATGACCACACATGGCTATGCTGAAGTACATGACAAGCACTCTTCCCCTCTGTAGCACTGATCACTGCACCGCTGCTGCTCATAGAAGCAAGCTGTAACCTCGTTGTTCTGTCTTCAGCCCACTCTGGTTATACTTGTGGCTGATGTTACAGGAACGTCGGTGCAGTGCAGTTCAGAACATCTCATCTGATCATGCTAAGTCATATCCACACAGTGTCAGCGCCAGATCTGCACCCATCCACATCAGTGACGCACATTAGATGCAAACATCAGATGCAGTTGAAAGAGAACCATTCCATTCACAGAAGTTTGACTATCTCAGGCAGCTGCGATGAAGTGAGTCTTTGCATCGCACATCACCAATCCACACTGCAACATTAACAATACATGGCTACCCTGCTTCACAGCTTGGCCGTATGTACCTAGGTAGCTTCCGATACTTGTGAAACTTAGTGTGCGACCATGGTGGGTACGCTGCAACTGGTTGCTTGGTGTAATGAGTCTGCTCGTGCCTGGAGCGAGTGGGACACCACGGAAGCTACAGTGGAAGCTACAAATCCGACGGAAAGTCAAATTGAGTGCTTCATCTCGCCATGAATGTAGGCCGGCGTAGGCCGCAGACGTGCGTGATTACTGTTTCTGTGCTCTCACTAGTCACGGCAACACTGCTCAAATTGAGTGGCTGCCCTCGCTGAAACGGAAAAGAAACTTACATGTCACGAGGGAACTTTGATCGTTCTTCATGACCAGACCGATGTGATGTGTTGAGCGTGGACAAATGTGCATATGTGCATCACCGTCGGGCGGACGTCTGTGCGCTGGCACATACACCAATCAGCCGTACTAATGTTCTGCAAGATGATGTCATACCTTGATATACATACGAAGTTGCACACTGTGGCTGTGGCATCGATGCAGCGTCTTTTTGGCTGCTGCTAACAATCGCGCCACGAACCGACTCGCGATTCAACGACCACAATCGCTCTACTTAAGTAAGTTAGTACTGCTAGCCGGCTACATATGAGATGAAGCAAATCGCCAAGATACATGAGAAACCTTTCTGTGATCGCAGCCATTCGTGCCACCTCGTTGTGCGCAGCCATCCCAGATAAATTCGCATGCAGGCGCTACACCTGAATCCTTTCATACATATTATGGACGTAAGACTTATTGTGTTTCGCATTCGTGCCGTTTATGTCATTTCCAGCGCCGTTCGAACTGATAGTTCATGCATCCGTGCGTGGCTGCAGCACTGAGCCACACCCGGAGTGCCTGTGCACCGCCAAAGCCCGCATCACTGACTTGCGGAGCAGTGTTCACTATTATCTGACACACGTGATGCAACATGTCTGTGCCTGGGGCGTAAGCTGCAGGTCTAGCAGTCTAGCGCCTTGCAGCCTAGGAGAAACGGCAGCACAATGGGCAGGCAAAGCAAGCGTCCGATCACGTTTCGCACAGTGTAGTGCACGTCGACATCGATGCTTGTGTGATCTGTCCATGCTCTATGAACGAGGCTGTTGGAGTCCGAATGTGTGATCTGCTGCGCATTCGACGTCGGTCCGGCTGTATCGCATCAGCACAGGCGCAATTTGTTGAGTGCAAGCTATCCGCCGGAACAAACTAGGAAGGTGATGACGTATGATTCGTATGATCCCATATCACCCTTTTTTCGACGCCGTGCTGCTAGCACTGGATTGTCACGCAAGTATTACCGCTCACAGGCATCACCCACCCCAGACCTATTGTCGCGGCTCCACACCATGAATGTGAATGCCGGAAAGTCGTAAAGTGACCTTCGGTTCGTGGGTGACCACATCTGACTCCTGACATGCCTCGTGTACCCCCATCGCAGTCCGTACATTGGCATCACAAGATAACAGCACTGTAGTCACAACACACAATGATCATTATGATTCGCAATTTATGTATGTATGTCCAGGAAACACGGTTCCCTGCCAAATGGCCGCGTGTAGATTAATGGGACCGGCTAGCCAAGATGAAAGATGCAGTCACAGAGTCCGAGTGGCTGTGATTTATCTACATCAACGAAAGCATTTCGTAAGTGGGCTTGAGAAGCTTGAAATTAAATGTGCCCGTGGCACATGTCATGCTCTCTCGTTTTGAACAGCAAAATGTGACAGAATTCATAAGAACCTTGCACAAATATGGTTGGGGTACCCTCTCCTCAACATCACTCACTCCAATACATATAATAGCAGCCTAATGTTCATCTCTGCTGCCTATTCAGAGCTTGTCATTACCGTATCCTTACACACCAGCTCCTCCTGACCAAAGCCAAGCCCAAGACAATCCTTACAATAGGGACACAGTCAGGTGTCCTTATGACCGTTGTGCCGGCCTGGCCCCCCTCATAAGGACAGTGTTATTCACAAGGTGGCTGTAAGGACAACATAGTGCTGCCTCACCGTAATGCTCGCATATGGAATGAATAAGGTCAACTCAGTGCTGGTAGTGCATGCTCCGTAGCCTCATACATCTGTCACAGAAACGACGGAAATGGTGTATTCTAGCATTTATGCATGTTCCGAACAGCACTGCATGCTCAGATTTTGATGATTCGATCGTTTTCCGCACCCAAATTACAGTGCCCACAGGTGCACCTCAGCAGCACAAGTGCACCTCAGCAGGACGCGCACGCACCTTAGCCTCTTACATCTGTCATGGAAACGACGGAGCTGGAGTATTCTAGCATTAATGCATGTTCCGAACAGCACTGCATCCTCAGATTTTGATGATTCGATCGTTTTCCGCATCCAAATTACAGTGCCCACAGGTGCACCTCAGCAGCACACGCATGCTCCGTAGCCTCATACATCTGTCACAGAAACGACGGAAATGGTGTATTCTAGCATTTATGCATGTTCCGAACAGCACTGCATGCTCAGATTTTAATGATTCGATCGTTTTCCGCACCCAAATTACAGTGCCCACAGGTGCACCTCAGCAGCACAAGTGCACCTCATCAGGACGCGCACGCACCTTAGCCTCTTACATCTGTCATGGAAACGACGGAGCTGGATTATTCTAGCATTAATGCATGTTCCGAACAGCACTGCATCCTCAGATTTTGATGATTCGATCGTTTTCCGCATCCAAATTACAGTGCCCACAGGTGCACCTCAGCAGCACACGCATGCTCCGTAGCCTCATACATCTGTCACAGAAACGACGGAAATGGTGTATTCTAGCATTTATGCATGTTCCGAACAGCACCGCATGCTCAGATTTTGATGATTCGATCGTTTTCCGCATCCAAATTACAGTGCCCACAGGTGCACCTCAGCAGCACACGCATGCTCCGTAGCCTCATACATCTGTCACAGAAACGACGGAAATGGTGTATTCTAGCATTTATGCATGTTCCGAACAGCACCGCATGCTCAGATTTTGATGATTCGATCGTTTTCCGCATCCAAATTACAGTGCCCACAGGTGCACCTCAGCAGCACACGCATGCTCCGTAGCCTCATACATCTGTCATGGAAACGAAGGAGCTGGTCACTTCTAGCATTTATACATGTTCCGAACAGCACTGCATGCTCAGATTTTGATGATTCGATCGTTTTCCGCATCCAGATTACAGTGCCCACAGGTGCACCTCAGCAGCACACGCATGCTCCGTAGCCTCATACATCTGTCATGGAAACGAAGGAACTGGTCTCTTCTAGCATTTATACATGTTCCGAACAGCACTGCTCGGGACTTATGTATGGTGCTCGGGACTTATGTACACTGCTCGGGACTTACGTACACTGCTAGGGACTTATGTATGGTGCTCGGGACTTACGTACACTGCTCGGGACTTATGTATGGTGCTCGGGACTTACGTACACTGCTCGGGACTTACGTACACTGCTCGGGACTTACGTATGGTGCTCGGGACTTACGTACAATGCTCTGGACTTATGTATGGTGCTCGGGACTTACGTACACTGCTCGGGACTTACGTACACTGCTCGGGACTTACGTATGGTGCTCGGGACTTACGTACAATGCTCGGGACTTATGTATGGTGCTCGGGACTTACGTACACTGCTAGGGACTTATGTATGGTGCTCGGCACTTACGTACACTGCTCGGGACTTACGTACACTGCTCGGGACTTATGTACACTGCTCGGGACTTACGTACACTGCTAGGGACTTATGTATGGTGCTCGGGACTTACGTACACTGCTCGGGACTTACGTACACTGCTCGGGACTTACGTACAATGCTAGGGACTTACGTACAGTGCTCGGGACTTATGTACACTGCTCGGGACTTACGTACACTGCTCGGGACTTATGTATGGTGCTCGGGACTTACGTACACTGCTCGGGACTTATGTATGGTGCTCGGGACTTACGTACACTGCTAGGGACTTAAGTATGGTGCTCGTGACTTACGTGTGGTGCTCGGGACTTACGTACACTGCTCGGGACTTACGTACACTGCTCGGGACTTACGTATGGTGCTCGGGACTTACGTACAATGCTCGGGACTTATGTATGGTGCTCGGGACTTACGTACACTGCTCGGGACTTACGTACACTGCTCGGGACTTACGTATGGTGCTGGGGACTTGCGTACAATGCTCGGGACTTATGTATGGTGCTCGGGACTTACGTACACTGCTAGGGACTTATGTATGGTGCTCGGGACTTACGTACACTGCTCGGGACTTACGTACACTGCTCGGGACTTATGTACACTGCTCGGGACTTACGTACAATGCTAGGGACTTATGTATGGTGCTCGGGACTTATGTACACTGCTCGGGACTTACGTACACTGCTCGGTACTTATGTATGGTGCTCGGGACTTACGTACACTGCTCGGGACTTACGTACACTGCTCGGGACTTACGTACACTGCTCGGGACTTATGTACACTGCTCGGGACTTACGTACACTGCTAGGGACTTATGTATGGTGCTCGGGACTTACGTACACTGCTCGGGACTTACGTACACTGCTCGGGACTTACGTACAATGCTAGGGACTTATGTATGGTGCTCGGGACTTACGTACACTGCTCGGGACTTACGTACACTGCTCGGTACTTATGTATGGTGCTCGGGACTTACGTACACTGCTCGGGACTTACGTACACTGCTCGGGACCTGCGTACACTGCTCGGGACTTATGTACACTGCTCGGGACTTACGTACACTGCTCGGGACTTATGTATGGTGCTCGGGACTTACGTACACTGCTAGGGACTTATGTATGGTGCTCGTGACTTACGTGTGGTGCTCGGGACGTGCGTATGGTGCTCGGGACTTACGTACGCTGCTCGGGACGTGCGTATGGTGCACGGGTTTACATACAGTGCTCGGGACTTATGTATGGTGCTCGGGACTTACGTACGCTGCTCGGGACGTTCGTATGGTGCACGGGTTTACGTACGCTGCTCGGGACGTGCGTATGGTGCACGGGTTTACGTACAGTGCTCGGGAATTATGTATGGTGCTCGGGACTTACGTACACTGCTCGGGACTTATGTATGGTGCTCGGGACTTACGTACACTGCTAGGGACTTATGTATGGTGCTCGGGACTTACGTACACTGCTCGGGACTTACGTACACTGCTCGGGACTTACGTACACTGCTCGGGACTTATGTACACTGCTCGGGACTTACGTACACTGCTAGGGACTTATGTATGGTGCTCGGGACTTACGTACACTGCTCGGGACTTACGTACACTGCTCGGGACTTACGTACACTGCACGGGACGTACGTACACTGCTAGCGACTTATGTATGGTGCTCGGGACTTACGTACACTGCTCGGGACTTATGTATGGTGCTCGGGACTTACGTACACTGCTAGGGACTTATGTATGGTGCTCGGGACTTACGTACACTGCTAGGGACTTATGTATGGTGCTCGGGACTTATGTACACTGCTCGGGACTTATGTACACTGCTCGGGACTTACGTACACTGCTAGGGACTTATGTATGGTGCTCGGGACTTACGTACACTGCTCGGGACTTACGTACACTGCTCGGGACTTACGTACACTGCTAGGGACTTATGTATGGTGCTCGTGACTTACGTGTGGTGCTCGGGACTTACGTACACTGCTCGGGACTTATGTATGGTGCTCGGGACTTACGTACACTGCTAGGGACTTATGTATGGTGCTCGGGACTTACGTACACTGCTCGGGACTTACGTACACTGCTCGGGACTTACGTACACTGCTCGGGACTTATGTACACTGCTCGGGACTTACGTACACTGCTAGGGACTTATGTATGGTGCTCGGGACTTACGTACACTGCTCGGGACTTACGTACACTGCTCGGGACTTACGTACACTGCACGGGACGTACGTACACTGCTAGGGACTTATGTATGGTGCTCGGGACTTACGTACACTGCTAGGGACTTATGTATGGTGCTCGGGACTTATGTACACTGCTCGGGACTTACGTACACTGCTCGGTACTTATGTATGGTGCTCGGGACTTACGTACACTGCTCGGGACTTACGTACACTGCTCGGGACTTACGTACAATGCTAGGGACTTATGTATGGTGCTCGGGACTTATGTACACTGCTCGGGACTTACGTACACTGCTCGGGACTTACGTACAATGCTAGGGACTTATGTATGGTGCTCGGGGCTTACGTACACTGCTCGGGACTTACGTACACTGCTCGGGACTTACGTATGGTGCTCGGGACTTACGTACAATGCTCGGGACTTATGTATGGTGCTCGGGACTTACGTACACTGCTCGGGACTTATGTATGGTGCTCGGGACTTACGTACACTGCTCGGGACTTACGTACACTGCTCGGGACTTATGTACACTGCTCGGGACTTACGTACACTGCTAGGGACTTATGTATGGTGCTCGGGACTTACGTACACTGCTCGGGACTTACGTACACTGCTCGGGACTTACGTACAATGCTAGGGACTTATGTATGGTGCTCGGGACTTATGTACACTGCTCGGGACTTACGTACACTGCTCGGTACTTATGTATGGTGCTCGGGACTTACGTACACTGCTCGGGACTTACGTACACTGCTCGGGACTTATGTATGGTGCTCGGGACTTACGTACAGTGCTCAAGACTTATGTATGGTGCTCGGGACTTACGTACACTGCTCGGGACTTATGTATGGTGCTCGGGACTTACGTACACTGCTCGGGACTTATGTACACTGCTCGGGACTTACGTACACCGCTAGGGACTTATGTATGGTGCTCGGGACTTATGTACACTGCTCGGGACTTACGTACACAGCTTGGGACTTATGTATGGTGCTCGGGACTTACGTACACTGCTCGGGACTTACGTACACTGCTCGGGACTTATGTATGGTGCTCGGGACTTACGTACACTGCTCGGGACTTACGTACACTGCTCAGGACTTATGTATGGTGCTCGGGACTTACGTACACTGATCGGGACTTATGTATGGTGCTCGGGACTTACGTACACTGCTAGGGACTTATGTATGGTGCTCGTGACTTACGTGTGGTGCTCGGGACTTACGTACACTGCTCGGGACTTACGTACACTGCTCGGGACTTACGTATGGTGCTCGGGACTTACGTACAATGCTCGGGACTTATGTATGGTGCTCGGGACTTACGTACACTGCTCGGGACTTACGTACACTGCTCGGGACTTACGTATGGTGCTGGGGACTTGCGTACAATGCTCGGGACTTATGTATGGTGCTCGGGACTTACGTACACTGCTAGGGACTTATGTATGGTGCTCGGGACTTACGTACACTGCTCGGGACTTACGTGCACTGCTCGGGACTTATGTACACTGCTCGGGACTTACGTACAATGCTAGGGACTTATGTATGGTGCTCGGGACTTATGTACACTGCTCGGGACTTACGTACACTGCTCGGTACTTATGTATGGTGCTCGGGACTTACGTACACTGCTCGGGACTTACGTACACTGCTCGGGACTTACGTACACTGCTCGGGACTTATGTACACTGCTCGGGACTTACGTACACTGCTCGGGACTTACGTACACTGCTCGGTACTTATGTATGGTGCTCGGGACTTACGTACACTGCTCGGGACTTATGTATGGTGCTCGGGAATTACGTACACTGCTAGGGACTTATGTATGGTGCTCGGGACTTACGTACACTGCTCGGGACTTACGTGCACTGCTCGGGACTTATGTACACTGCACGGGACGTACGTACACTGCTAGCGACTTATGTATGGTGCTCGGGACTTACGTACACTGCTCGGGACTTATGTATGGTGCTCGGGACTTACGTACACTGCTAGGGACTTATGTATGGTGCTCGGGACTTACGTACACTGCTAGGGACTTATGTATGGTGCTCGGGACTTATGTACACTGCTCGGGACTTATGTACACTGCTCGGGACTTACGTACACTGCTAGGGACTTATGTATGGTGCTCGGGACTTACGTACACTGCTCGGGACTTACGTACACTGCTCGGGACTTACGTACACTGCTCGGGACGTACGTACACTGCTAGCGACTTATGTATGGTGCTCGGGACTTACGTACACTGCTCGGGACTTCTGTATGGTGCTCGGGACTTACGTACACTGCTCGGGACTTATGTACACTGCTCGGGACTTACGTACACTGCTAGGGACTTATGTATGGTGCTCGGGACTTACGTACACTGCTCGGGACTTACGTACACTGCTCGGGACTTACGTACACTGCACGGGACGTACGTACACTGCTAGCGACTTATGTATGGTGCTCGGGACTTACGTACACTGCTCGGGACTTATGTATGGTGCTCGGGACTTACGTACACTGCTAGGGACTTATGTATGGTGCTCGGGACTTACGTACACTGCTAGGGACTTATGTATGGTGCTCGGGACTTATGTACACTGCTCGGGACTTATGTACACTGCTCGGGACTTACGTACACTGCTAGGGACTTATGTATGGTGCTCGGGACTTACGTACACTGCTCGGGACTTACGTACACTGCTCGGGACGTACGTACACTGCTAGCGACTTATGTATGGTGCTCGGGACTTACGTACACTGCTCGGGACTTATGTATGGTGCTCGGGACTTACGTACACTGCTAGGGACTTATGTATGGTGCTCGGGACTTACGTACACTGCTAGGGACTTATGTATGGTGCTCGGGACTTATGTACACTGCTCGGGACTTACGTACACTGCTCGGTACTTATGTATGGTGCTCGGGACTTACGTACACTGCTCGGGACTTACGTACACTGCTCGGGACTTACGTACAATGCTAGGGACTTATGTATGGTGCTCGGGACTTATGTACACTGCTCGGGACTTACGTACACTGCTCGGGACTTACGTACAATGCTAGGGACTTATGTATGGTGCTCGGGACTTATGTACACTGCTGGGGACTTACGTACACTGCTCGGTACTTATGTATGGTGCTCGGGGCTTACGTACACTGCTCGGGACTTACGTACACTGCTCGGGACTTACGTATGGTGCTCGGGACTTACGTACAATGCTCGGGACTTATGTATGGTGCTCGGGACTTACGTACACTGCTCGGGACTTATGTATGGTGCTCGGGACTTACGTACACTGCTCGGGACTTACGTACACTGCTCGGGACTTATGTACACTGCTCGGGACTTACGTACACTGCTAGGGACTTATGTATGGTGCTCGGGACTTACGTACACTGCTCGGGACTTAAGTACACTGCTCGGGACTTACGTACAATGCTAGGGACTTATGTATGGTGCTCGGGACTTATGTACACTGCTCGGGACTTACGTACACTGCTCGGTACTTATGTATGGTGCTCGGGACTTACGTACACTGCTCGGGACTTACGTACACTGCTCGGGACTTATGTATGGTGCTCGGGACTTACGTACAGTGCTCAAGACTTATGTATGGTGCTCGGGACTTACGTACACTGCTCGGGACTTATGTATGGTGCTCGGGACTTACGTACACTGCTCGGGACTTATGTACACTGCTCGGGACTTACGTACACCGCTAGGGACTTATGTATGGTGCTCGGGACTTACGTACACTGCTCGGGACTTACGTACACTGCTCGGGACTTACGTACAATGCTAGGGACTTATGTATGGTGCTCGGGACTTATGTACACTGCTCGGGACTTACGTACACTGCTAGGGACTTATGTATGGTGCTCGGGACTTACGTACACTGCTCGGGACTTATGTATGGTGCTCGGGACTTACGTACACTGCTCGGGACTTACGTACACTGCTCGGGACTTACGTATGGTGCTCGGGACTTACGTACAATGCTCTGGACTTATGTATGGTGCTCGGGACTTACGTACACTGCTCGGGACTTACGTACACTGCTCGGGACTTACGTATGGTGCTCGGGACTTACGTACAATGCTCGGGACTTATGTATGGTGCTCGGGACTTACGTACACTGCTAGGGACTTATGTATGGTGCTCGGCACTTACGTACACTGCTCGGGACTTACGTACACTGCTCGGGACTTATGTACACTGCTCGGGACTTACGTACACTGCTAGGGACTTATGTATGGTGCTCGGGACTTACGTACACTGCTCGGGACTTACGTACACTGCTCGGGACTTACGTACAATGCTAGGGACTTACGTACAGTGCTCGGGACTTATGTACACTGCTCGGGACTTACGTACACTGCTCGGTACTTATGTATGGTGCTCGGGACTTACGTACACTGCTCGGGACTTACGTACACTGCTCGGGACTTATGTATGGTGCTCGGGACTTACGTACAGTGCTCGGGACTTATGTATGGTGCTCGGGACTTACGTACACTGCTCGGGACTTATGTATGGTGCTCGGGACTTACGTACACTGCTCGGGACTTATGAACACTGCTCGGGACTTATGTACACTGCTCGGGACTTACGTACACTGCTAGGGACTTATGTATGGTGCTCGGGACTTATGTACACTGCTCGGGACTCACGTTCACAGCTTGGGACTTATGTATGGTGCTCGGGACTTACGTACACTGCTCGGGACTTACGTACACTGCTCGGGACTTATGTATGGTGCTCGGGACTTACGTACACTGCTCGGGACTTATGTATGGTGCTCGGGACTTACGTACACTGCTAGGGACTTATGTATGGTGCTCGTGACTTACGTGTGGTGCTCGGGACTTACGTACACTGCTCGGGACTTACGTACACTGCTCGGGACTTACGTATGGTGCTCGGGACTTACGTACAATGCTCGGGACTTATGTATGGTGCTCGGGACTTACGTACACTGCTCGGGACTTACGTACACTGCTCGGGACTTACGTATGGTGCTGGGGACTTGCGTACAATGCTCGGGACTTATGTATGGTGCTCGGGACTTACGTACACTGCTAGGGACTTATGTATGGTGCTCGGGACTTACGTACACTGCTCGGGACTTACGTACACTGCTCGGGACTTATGTACACTGCTCGGGACTTACGTACAATGCTAGGGACTTATGTATGGTGCTCGGGACTTATGTACACTGCTCGGGACTTACGTACACTGCTCGGGACTTACGTACACTGCTCGGGACTTATGTACACTGCTCGGGACTTACGTACACTGCTAGGGACTTATGTATGGTGCTCGGGACTTACGTACACTGCTCGGGACTTACGTACACTGCTCGGGACTTACGTACAATGCTAGGGACTTATGTATGGTGCTCGGGACTTACGTACACTGCTCGGGACTTACGTACACTGCTCGGTACTTATGTATGGTGCTCGGGACTTACGTACACTGCTCGGGACTTACGTACACTGCTCGGGACTTACGTACACTGCTCGGGACTTATGTACACTGCTCGGGACTTACGTACACTGCTAGGGACTTATGTATGGTGCTCGGGACTTACGTACACTGCTCGGGACTTACGTACACTGCTCGGGACTTACGTACACTGCTCGGGACTTATGTACACTGCTCGGGACTTACGTACACTGCTCGGGACTTATGTATGGTGCTCGGGACTTATGTACACTGCTAGGGACTTATGTATGGTGCTCGTGACTTACGTGTGGTGCTCGGGACGTGCGTATGGTGCTCGGGACTTACGTACGCTGCTCGGGACGTGCGTATGGTGCACGGGTTTACGTACAGTGCTCGGGACTTATGTATGGTGCTCGGGACTTACGTACGCTGCTCGGGACGTTCGTATGGTGCACGGGTTTACGTACGCTGCTCGGGACGTGCGTATGGTGCACGGGTTTACGTACAGTGCTCGGGAATTATGTATGGTGCTCGGGACTTACGTACACTGCTCGGGACTTATGTATGGTGCTCGGGACTTATGTACACTGCTCGGGACTTACGTACACTGCTCGGGACTTACGTACACTGCTCGGGACTTACGTACACTGCTCGGGACTTATGTACACTGCTCGGGACTTACGTACACTGCTAGGGACTTATGTATGGTGCTCGGGACTTACGTACACTGCTCGGGACTTACGTACACTGCTTGGGACTTACGTACAATGCTAGGGACTTATGTATGGTGCTCGGGACTTACGTACACTGCTCGGGACTTACGTACACTGCTCGGTACTTATGTATGGTGCTCGGGACTTGCGTACACTGCTCGGGACTTATGTACACTGCTCGGGACTTACGTACACTGCTCGGGACTTATGTATGGTGCTCGGGACTTATGTACACTGCTAGGGACTTATGTATGGTGCTCGTGACTTACGTGTGGTGCTCGGGACGTGCGTATGGTGCTCGGGACTTACGTACGCTGCTCGGGACGTGCGTATGGTGCACGGGTTTACGTACAGTGCTCGGGACTTATGTATGGTGCTCGGGACTTACGTACGCTGCTCGGGACGTTCGTATGGTGCACGGGTTTACGTACGCTGCTCGGGACGTGCGTATGGTGCACGGGTTTACGTACACTGCTAGGGACTTATGTATGGTGCTCGGGACTTACGTACACTGCTCGGGACTTACGTACACTGCTCGGGACTTATGTACACTGCTCGGGACTTACGTACAATGCTAGGGACTTATGTATGGTGCTCGGGACTTATGTACACTGCTCGGGACTTACGTACACTGCTCGGGACTTACGTACACTGCTCGGGACTTATGTACACTGCTCGGGACTTACGTACACTGCTAGGGACTTATGTATGGTGCTCGGGACTTACGTACACTGCTCGGGACTTACGTACACTGCTCGGGACTTACGTACAATGCTAGGGACTTATGTATGGTGCTCGGGACTTACGTACACTGCTCGGGACTTACGTACACTGCTCGGTACTTATGTATGGTGCTCGGGACTTACGTACACTGCTCGGGACTTACGTACACTGCTCGGGACTTACGTACACTGCTCGGGACTTATGTACACTGCTCGGGACTTACGTACACTGCTAGGGACTTATGTATGGTGCTCGGGACTTACGTACACTGCTCGGGACTTACGTACACTGCTCGGGACTTACGTACACTGCTCGGGACTTATGTACACTGCTCGGGACTTACGTACACTGCTCGGGACTTATGTATGGTGCTCGGGACTTATGTACACTGCTAGGGACTTATGTATGGTGCTCGTGACTTACGTGTGGTGCTCGGGACGTGCGTATGGTGCTCGGGACTTACGTACGCTGCTCGGGACGTGCGTATGGTGCACGGGTTTACGTACAGTGCTCGGGACTTATGTATGGTGCTCGGGACTTACGTACGCTGCTCGGGACGTTCGTATGGTGCACGGGTTTACGTACGCTGCTCGGGACGTGCGTATGGTGCACGGGTTTACGTACAGTGCTCGGGAATTATGTATGGTGCTCGGGACTTACGTACACTGCTCGGGACTTATGTATGGTGCTCGGGACTTATGTACACTGCTCGGGACTTACGTACACTGCTCGGGACTTACGTACACTGCTCGGGACTTACGTACACTGCTCGGGACTTATGTACACTGCTCGGGACTTACGTACACTGCTAGGGACTTATGTATGGTGCTCGGGACTTACGTACACTGCTCGGGACTTACGTACACTGCTTGGGACTTACGTACAATGCTAGGGACTTATGTATGGTGCTCGGGACTTACGTACACTGCTCGGGACTTACGTACACTGCTCGGTACTTATGTATGGTGCTCGGGACTTGCGTACACTGCTCGGGACTTATGTACACTGCTCGGGACTTACGTACACTGCTCGGGACTTATGTATGGTGCTCGGGACTTATGTACACTGCTAGGGACTTATGTATGGTGCTCGTGACTTACGTGTGGTGCTCGGGACGTGCGTATGGTGCTCGGGACTTACGTACGCTGCTCGGGACGTGCGTATGGTGCACGGGTTTACGTACAGTGCTCGGGACTTATGTATGGTGCTCGGGACTTACGTACGCTGCTCGGGACGTTCGTATGGTGCACGGGTTTACGTACGCTGCTCGGGACGTGCGTATGGTGCACGGGTTTACGTACACTGCTAGGGACTTATGTATGGTGCTCGGGACTTACGTACACTGCTCGGGACTTACGTACACTGCTCGGGACTTATGTACACTGCTCGGGACTTACGTACAATGCTAGGGACTTATGTATGGTGCTCGGGACTTATGTACACTGCTCGGGACTTACGTACACTGCTCGGGACTTACGTACACTGCTCGGGACTTATGTACACTGCTCGGGACTTACGTACACTGCTAGGGACTTATGTATGGTGCTCGGGACTTACGTACACTGCTCGGGACTTACGTACACTGCTCGGGACTTACGTACAATGCTAGGGACTTATGTATGGTGCTCGGGACTTACGTACACTGCTCGGGACTTACGTACACTGCTCGGTACTTATGTATGGTGCTCGGGACTTACGTACACTGCTCGGGACTTACGTACACTGCTCGGGACTTACGTACACTGCTCGGGACTTATGTACACTGCTCGGGACTTACGTACACTGCTAGGGACTTATGTATGGTGCTCGGGACTTACGTACACTGCTCGGGACTTACGTACACTGCTCGGGACTTACGTACACTGCTCGGGACTTATGTACACTGCTCGGGACTTACGTACACTGCTCGGGACTTATGTATGGTGCTCGGGACTTATGTACACTGCTAGGGACTTATGTATGGTGCTCGTGACTTACGTGTGGTGCTCGGGACGTGCGTATGGTGCTCGGGACTTACGTACGCTGCTCGGGACGTGCGTATGGTGCACGGGTTTACGTACAGTGCTCGGGACTTATGTATGGTGCTCGGGACTTACGTACGCTGCTCGGGACGTTCGTATGGTGCACGGGTTTACGTACGCTGCTCGGGACGTGCGTATGGTGCACGGGTTTACGTACAGTGCTCGGGAATTATGTATGGTGCTCGGGACTTACGTACACTGCTCGGGACTTATGTATGGTGCTCGGGACTTATGTACACTGCTCGGGACTTACGTACACTGCTCGGGACTTACGTACACTGCTCGGGACTTACGTACACTGCTCGGGACTTATGTACACTGCTCGGGACTTACGTACACTGCTAGGGACTTATGTATGGTGCTCGGGACTTACGTACACTGCTCGGGACTTACGTACACTGCTTGGGACTTACGTACAATGCTAGGGACTTATGTATGGTGCTCGGGACTTACGTACACTGCTCGGGACTTACGTACACTGCTCGGTACTTATGTATGGTGCTCGGGACTTACGTACACTGCTCGGGACTTACGTACACTGCTCGGGACTTGCGTACACTGCTCGGGACTTATGTACACTGCTCGGGACTTACGTACACTGCTCGGGACTTATGTATGGTGCTCGGGACTTATGTACACTGCTAGGGACTTATGTATGGTGCTCGTGACTTACGTGTGGTGCTCGGGACGTGCGTATGGTGCTCGGGACTTACGTACGCTGCTCGGGACGTGCGTATGGTGCACGGGTTTACGTACAGTGCTCGGGACTTATGTATGGTGCTCGGGACTTACGTACGCTGCTCGGGACGTTCGTATGGTGCACGGGTTTACGTACGCTGCTCGGGACGTGCGTATGGTGCACGGGTTTACGTACAGTGCTCGGGAATTATGTATGGTGCTCGGGACTTACGTACACTGCTCGGGACTTATGTATGGTGCTCGGGACTTACGTACACTGCTAGGGACTTATGTATGGTGCTCGGGACTTACGTACACTGCTCGGGACTTACGTACACTGCTCGGGACTTACGTACACTGCTCGGGACTTATGTACACTGCTCGGGACTTACGTACACTGCTAGGGACTTATGTATGGTGCTCGGGACTTACGTACACTGCTCGGGACTTACGTACACTGCTCGGGACTTACGTACACTGCACGGGACGTACGTACACTGCTAGCGACTTATGTATGGTGCTCGGGACTTACGTACACTGCTCGGGACTTATGTATGGTGCTCGGGACTTACGTACACTGCTAGGGACTTATGTATGGTGCTCGGGACTTACGTACACTGCTAGGGACTTATGTATGGTGCTCGGGACTTATGTACACTGCTCGGGACTTATGTACACTGCTCGGGACTTACGTACACTGCTAGGGACTTATGTATGGTGCTCGGGACTTGCGTACACTGCTCGGGACTTACGTACACTGCTCGGGACTTACGTACACTGCTCGGGACGTACGTACACTGCTAGCGACTTATGTATGGTGCTCGGGACTTACGTACACTGCTCGGGACTTATGTATGGTGCTCGGGACTTACGTACACTGCTAGGGACTTATGTATGGTGCTCGGGACTTACGTACACTGCTAGGGACTTATGTATGGTGCTCGGGACTTATGTACACTGCTCGGGACTTACGTACACTGCTCGGTACTTATGTATGGTGCTCGGGACTTACGTACACTGCTCGGGACTTACGTACACTGCTCGGGACTTACGTACAATGCTAGGGACTTATGTAAGGTGCTCGGGACTTATGTACACTGCTCGGGACTTACGTACACTGCTCGGGACTTACGTACAATGCTAGGGACTTATGTATGGTGCTCGGGACTTATGTACACTGCTGGGGACTTACGTACACTGCTCGGTACTTATGTATGGTGCTCGGGGCTTACGTACACTGCTCGGGACTTACGTACACTGCTCGGGACTTACGTATGGTGCTCGGGACTTACGTACAATGCTCGGGACTTATGTATGGTGCTCGGGACTTACGTACACTGCTCGGGACTTATGTATGGTGCTCGGGACTTACGTACACTGCTCGGGACTTACGTACAATGCTAGGGACTTATGTATGGTGCTCGGGACTTATGTACACTGCTGGGGACTTACGTACACTGCTCGGTACTTATGTATGGTGCTCGGGGCTTACGTACACTGCTCGGGACTTACGTACACTGCTCGGGACTTACGTATGGTGCTCGGGACTTACGTACAATGCTCGGGACTTATGTATGGTGCTCGGGACTTACGTACACTGCTCGGGACTTATGTATGGTGCTCGGGACTTACGTACACTGCTCGGGACTTACGTACACTGCTCGGGACTTATGTACACTGCTCGGGACTTACGTACACTGCTAGGGACTTATGTATGGTGCTCGGGACTTACGTACACTGCTCGGGACTTACGTACACTGCTCGGGACTTACGTACAATGCTAGGGACTTATGTATTGTGATCGGGACTTATGTACACTGCTCGGGACTTACGTACACTGCTCGGTACTTATGTATGGTGCTCGGGACTTACGTACACTGCTCGGGACTTACGTACACTGCTCGGGACTTATGTATGGTGCTCGGGACTTACGTACAGTGCTCAAGACTTATGTATGGTGCTCGGGACTTACGTACACTGCTCGGGACTTATGTATGGTGCTCGGGACTTACGTACACTGCTCGGGACTTATGTACACTGCTCGGGACTTACGTACACCGCTAGGGACTTATGTATGGTGCTCGGGACTTATGTACACTGCTCGGGACTTACGTACACAGCTTGGGACTTATGTATGGTGCTCGGGACTTACGTACACTGCTCGGGACTTACGTACACTGCTCGGGACTTACGTATGGTGCTCGGGACTTACGTACAATGCTCGGGACTTATGTATGGTGCTCGGGACTTACGTACACTGCTCGGGACTTACGTACACTGCTCGGGACTTACGTATGGTGCTGGGGACTTGCGTACAATGCTCGGGACTTATGTATGGTGCTCGGGACTTACGTACACTGCTAGGGACTTATGTATGGTGCTCGGGACTTACGTACACTGCTCGGGACTTACGTGCACTGCTCGGGACTTATGTACACTGCTCGGGACTTACGTACAATGCTAGGGACTTATGTATGGTGCTCGGGACTTATGTACACTGCTCGGGACTTACGTACACTGCTCGGTACTTATGTATGGTGCTCGGGACTTACGTACACTGCTCGGGACTTACGTACACTGCTCGGGACTTACGTACACTGCTCGGGACTTATGTACACTGCTCGGGACATACGTACACTGCTCGGGACTTACGTACACTGCTCGGTACTTATGTATGGTGCTCGGGACTTACGTACACTGCTCGGGACTTATGTATGGTGCTCGGGACTTACGTACACTGCTAGGGACTTATGTATGGTGCTCGGGACTTACGTACACTGCTCGGGACTTACGTGCACTGCTCGGGACTTATGTACACTGCACGGGACGTACGTACACTGCTAGCGACTTATGTATGGTGCTCGGGACTTACGTACACTGCTCGGGACTTATGTATGGTGCTCGGGACTTACGTACACTGCTAGGGACTTATGTATGGTGCTCGGGACTTACGTACACTGCTAGGGACTTATGTATGGTGCTCGGGACTTATGTACACTGCTCGGGACTTATGTACACTGCTCGGGACTTACGTACACTGCTAGGGACTTATGTATGGTGCTCGGGACTTACGTACACTGCTCGGGACTTATGTATGGTGCTCGGGACTTACGTACACTGCTCGGGACTTATGTACACTGCTCGGGACTTACGTACACTGCTAGGGACTTATGTATGGTGCTCGGGACTTACGTACACTGCTCGGGACTTACGTACACTGCTCGGGACTTACGTACACTGCACGGGACGTACGTACACTGCTAGCGACTTATGTATGGTGCTCGGGACTTACGTACACTGCTCGGGTCTTATGTATGGTGCTCGGGACTTACGTACACTGCTCGGGACTTATGTACACTGCTCGGGACTTACGTACACTGCTAGGGACTTATGTATGGTGCTCGGGACTTACGTACACTGCTCGGGACTTACGTACACTGCTCGGGACTTACGTACACTGCACGGGACGTACGTACACTGCTAGCGACTTATGTATGGTGCTCGGGACTTACGTACACTGCTCGGGACTTATGTATGGTGCTCGGGACTTACGTACACTGCTAGGGACTTATGTATGGTGCTCGGGACTTACGTACACTGCTAGGGACTTATGTATGGTGCTCGGGACTTATGTACACTGCTCGGGACTTATGTACACTGCTCGGGACTTACGTACACTGCTTGGGACTTATGTATGGTGCTCGGGACTTACGTACACTGCTCGGGACTTACGTACACTGTTCGGGACTTACGTACACTGCTCGGGACGTACGTACACTGCTAGCGACTTATGTATGGTGCTCGGGACTTACGTACACTGCTCGGGACTTATGTATGGTGCTCGGGACTTACGTACACTGCTAGGGACTTATGTATGGTGCTCGGGACTTACGTACACTGCTAGGGACTTATGTATGGTGCTCGGGACTTATGTACACTGCTCGGGACTTACGTACACTGCTCGGTACTTATGTATGGTGCTCGGGACTTACGTACACTGCTCGGGACTTACGTACACTGCTCGGGACTTACGTACAATGCTAGGGACTTATGTATGGTGCTCGGGACTTATGTACACTGCTCGGGACTTACGTACACTGCTCGGGACTTATGTATGGTGCTCGGGGCTTACGTACACTGCTCGGGACTTACGTACACTGCTCGGGACTTACGTATGGTGCTCGGGACTTACGTACAATGCTCGGGACTTATGTATGGTGCTCGGGACTTACGTACACTGCTCGGGACTTATGTATGGTGCTCGGGACTTACGTACACTGCTCGGGACTTACGTACACTGCTCGGGACTTATGTACACTGCTCGGGACTTACGTACACTGCTAGGGACTTATGTATGGTGCTCGGGACTTACGTACACTGCTCGGGACTTACGTACACTGCTCGGGACTTACGTACAATGCTAGGGACTTATGTATGGTGCTCGGTACTTATGTATGGTGCTCGGGACTTACGTACACTGCTCGGGACTTACGTACACTGCTCGGGACTTACGTACAATGCTAGGGACTTATGTATGGTGCTCGGGACTTACGTACACTGCTCGGGACTTATGTATGGTGCTCGGGACTTACGTACACTGCTCGGGACTTACGTACACTGCTCGGGACTTATGTATGGTGCTCGGGACTTACGTACACTGCTCGGGACTTACGTACACTGCTCGGGACTTACGTACACTGCTCGGGACTTGCGTACACTGCTCGGGACTTATGTACACTGCTCGGGACTTACGTACACTGCTCGGGACTTATGTATGGTGCTCGGGACTTACGTACACTGCTAGGGACTTATGTATGGTGCTCGTGACTTACGTGTGGTGCTCGGGACGTGCGTATGGTGCTCGGGACTTACGTACGCTGCTCGGGACGTGCGTATGGTGCACGGGTTTACGTACAGTGCTCGGGACTTATGTACACTGCTCGGGACTTACGTACACCGCTAGGGACTTATGTATGGTGCTCGGGACTTATGTACACTGCTCGGGACTTACGTACACTGCTAGGGACTTATGTATGGTGCTCGGGACTTACGTACACTGCTCGGGACTTACGTGCACTGCTCAGGACTTATGTACACTGCTCGGGACTTACGTACAATGCTAGGGACTTATGTATGGTGCTCGGGACTTATGTACACTGCTCGGGACTTACGTACACTGCTCGGGACTTATGTATGGTGCTCGGGACTTACGTACACTGCTAGGGACTTATGTATGGTGCTCGTGACTTACGTGTGGTGCTCGGGACGTGCGTATGGTGCTCGGGACTTACGTACGCTGCTCGGGACGTGCGTATGGTGCACGGGTTTACGTACAGTGCTCGGGACTTATGTACACTGCTCGGGACTTACGTACACCGCTAGGGACTTATGTATGGTGCTCGGGACTTATGTACACTGCTCGGGACTTACGTACACTGCTAGGGACTTATGTATGGTGCTCGGGACTTACGTACACTGCTCGGGACTTACGTGCACTGCTCAGGACTTATGTACACTGCTCGGGACTTACGTACAATGCTAGGGACTTATGTATGGTGCTCGGGACTTATGTACACTGCTCGGGACTTACGTACACTGCTCGGTACTTATGTATGGTGCTCGGGACTTACGTACACTGCTCGGGACTTACGTACACTGCTCGGGACTTACGTACACTGCTCGGGACTTATGTATGGTGCTCGGGACTTATGTACACTGCTCGGGACTTACGTACACTGCTCGGTACTTATGTATGGTGCTCGGGACTTACGTACACTGCTCGGGACTTACGTACACTGCTCGGGACTTATGTATGGTGCTCGGGACTTACGTACACTGATCGGGACTTATGTATGGTGCTCGTGACTTACGTGTGGTGCTCGGGACGTGCGTATGGTGCTCGGGACTTACGTACACTGCTCGGGACTTATGTATGGTGCTCGGGACTTACGTACACTGCTAGGGACTTATGTATGGTGCTCGGGACTTACGTACACTGCTAGGGACTTATGTATGGTGCTCGGGACTTATGTACACTGCTCGGGACTTACGTACACTGCTCGGTACTTATGTATGGTGCTCGGGACTTACGTACACTGCTCGGGACTTACGTACACTGCTCGGGACTTACGTACAATGCTAGGGACTTATGTATGGTGCTCGGGACTTACGTACACTGCTAGGGACTTATGTATGGTGCTCGGGACTTACGTACACTGCTCGGGACTTACGCACACTGCTCGGGACTTACGTACAATGCTAGGGACTTATGTATGGTGCTCGGGACTTATGTACACTGCTCGGGACTTACGTACACTGCTCGGGACATATGTATGGTGCTCGGGACTTACGTACACTGCTCGGGACTTACGTACACCGCTCGGGACTTATGTATGGTGCTCGGGACTTACGTACACTGCTCGGGACTTATGTATGGTGCTCAAGACTTACGTACAGTGCTCGGGACTTATGTATGGTGCTCGGGACTTACGTACGCTGCTCGGGACGTTCGTATGGTGCACGGGTTTACGTACGCTGCTCGGGACGTGCGTATGGTGCTCGGGACTTACGTACAATGCTAGGGACTTATGTATGGTGCTCGGGACTTATGTACACTGTTCGGGACTTACGTACACTGCTCGGGACTTACGTACACTGCTCGGGACTTGCGTACACTGCTCGGGACTTATGTACACTGCTCGGGACTTACGTACACTGCTCGGGACTTATGTATGGTGCTCGGGACTTACGTACGCTGCTCGGGACGTGCGTATGGTGCACGGATTTACGTACAGTGCTCGGGACTTATGTATGGTGCTCGGGACTTACGTACGCTGCTCGGGACGTTCGTATGGTGCACGGGTTTACGTACGCTGCTCGGGACGTGCGTATGGTGCACGGGTTTACGTACAGTGCTCGGGAATTATGTATGGTGCTCGGGACTTACGTACACTGCTCGGGACTTATGTATGGTGCTCGGGACTTACGTACACTGCTCGGGACTTACGTACACTGCTCGGGACTTATGTACACTGCTCGGGACTTACGTACACTGCTAGGGACTTATGTATGGTGCTCGGGACTTACGTACACTGCTCGGGACTTACGTACACTGCTCGGGACTTACGTACAATGCTAGGGACTTATGTATGGTGCTCGGGACTTATGTACACTGTTCGGGACTTACGTACACTGCTCGGGACTTACGTACACTGCTCGGGACTTGCGTACACTGCTCGGGACTTATGTACACTGCTCGGGACTTACGTACACTGCTCGGGACTTATGTATGGTGCTCGGGACTTACGTACACTGCTAGGGACTTATGTATGGTGCTCGTGACTTACGTGTGGTGCTCGGGACGTGCGTATGGTGCTCGGGACTTACGTACGCTGCTCGGGACGTGCGTATGGTGCACGGGTTTACGTACAGTGCTCGGGACTTATGTATGGTGCTCGGGACTTACGTACGCTGCTCGGGACGTTCGTATGGTGCACGGGTTTACGTACGCTGCTCGGGACGTGCGTATGGTGCACGGGTTTACGTACAGTGCTCGGGAATTATGTATGGTGCTCGGGACTTACGTACACTGCTAGGGACGTACGTACACTGCTAGCGACTTATGTATGGTGCTCGGGACTTACGTACACTGCTCGGGCACTAGGAGAATGGTGACGTGGTGGTGAGGAAGGTGCGAGGATGGTTTGAGGAAGAGTGGCGGAGGCCTGGCGGAACCCCGGGAACGGCGAAAGGACCGTTGGCGGAGCGCCCGGAAGGCAGCCCGGATTGTGGACGGAAGTTCCGCGAGCGTTCCGGACGGGGTGTTTCAACGGGCACTCCACGTGGGGGTTCCGCCGGAACGTTTCCGGAGTGATGCCGGAACGTGCGAAAGATCCGCAATGCTTCCAGAGGACTGTTTGAGGAAGAATGCTTAAAATTTCGGAATGGTTACGGATCCGATAACGTTCCGGCAGAGCCTTGCGGAAGCCTCCCGGAAGCCTGGAAGAACAGGATGGTTCGTGAGAGGTTAATCTCTGCCCGGATGTGCTGGAGACAGATTACGTAAGTGGTGAGGTCATCAAGGCCTTCTTTACATGCGTGCCACGTGTAGGTTGCCGTTGATTCGGATGCAACTCGGTCTCAATGTTTGTTCTCTCCCATTCACTCTATTGTAACATGTGTACCACGTTTTCGACAGAGAATCGCGATTAGTGCACAGGACATACGGTCCTGCGGGAAAGGCAGTTTCGAGTGCATATACAAGCAGCATGTCATCAACTGTACACCGTGATTCCGGAACAAGACAGATTTATTGATGTGTTCACACGAGCTCGTAGGCAGGGGTGGTCATGGCTTGCATAGGCATATCATAGACATTGCTTACATTGATATCTCGTCACCTTGGGTGCCCTCATCATGTCCATAAGGAACGATGATACTACGATCACATGTAGTGCCACCTCTAACATGTCATATACTCCACTCATACATTTAATCACGATCACCCCATGTGTACAGTTTCTTTCCGAGCCCACGTTGGTATACAACTAATCGACATACTTCTTCCGGGCAATCTTCAACGCGAGGCCAACCTTCTGGCTCCTCTTATGGGTGGGATGCAACGGAGATTCCGCTGTCCCCTCCGTTTTTAGTGCGCCAAGGATGAATTTCTTGAAGTACTCGTAGTCAGCCACGTACAGTCCGTCTTCTTGTGCCCACTGCGCGGCCGGCTTCATCGTGCCCTCGCCGTAAGCAGTCCTCGCTCCGAGTCTGGACAACTGCATGGATAGGTTATGTGTCAGTGGCTTGCGCTCATTCACGCGCACTGGTATGTTGTTGCCCAATGTGTTTGTTTTGCAGTAGCACAACGTCTACATCAGATGGGTCTGTCAGGGAATGTGGGGCGCGGCGCCCGAGAATGGTTGGTGGGCCACCAACCATTCGGGAAGTCATGCATGTAAGCATCCATGCACGGCGCGGCGCACAAGAATGGTTGGTGGGCCACCAACCATTCGGGCGGTCATGCATATGCATGACATATATCATGATCCAGGCTCCCCGGAATGGTTGGTGGGCCACCAACCATTCGGGCAGTCATGCATGTCACGATGCAGGCTCCCCAGAATGGTTGGTGGGCCACCAACCATTCGGGAAGTCATGCATGTAAGCATCCATGCACGGTGCGGCGCACAAGAATGGTTGGTGGGCCACCAACCATTCGGGCAGTCATGCATATGCATGACATATATCATGATCCAGGCTCCCCGGAATGGTTGGTGGGCCACCAACCATTCGGGCAGTCATGCATGTCACGATGCAGGCTCCCCAGAATGGTTGGTGGGCCACCAACCATTCGGGAAGTCATGCATGTAAGCATCCATGCACGGCGCGGCGCACAAGAATGGTTGGTGGGCCACCAACCATTCGGGCAGTCATGCATATGCATGACATATGTCATGATCAGGCTCCCCGGAATGGTTGGTGGCCCACCAACCATTCGGGCAGTCATGCATGTCACGATGCAGGCTCCCCAGAATGGTTGGTGGGCCACCAACCATTCGGGAAGTCATGCATGTAAGCATCCATGCACGGCGCGGCGCACAAGAATGGTTGGTGGGCCACCAACCATTCGGGCAGTCATGCATATGCATGACATACGTCATGATCCAGGCACCCCGGAATGGTTGGTGGGCCACCAACCATTCGGGCAGTCATGTATGTAAGCATCCATGCACGGCGCGACGCACAAGAATGGTTGGTGGGCCACCAACCATTCGGGCAGTCATGCATGTCATGATCCAGGCTCCCCAGAATGGTTGGTGGGGCACCAACCATTCCAGTAGTCATGCATGTGACGAACCATGCGCGGCGTGGCGACTAAGAATTTCAGTGTTGTTTTTCTCTCGTTCACTCTTTTGTAACTACGAATGGACGGTGCTCCACCATCCGCTCTCGCGGACTCTTGAAAACGAACGGTGCGGGACTGCCCGCTCTAGCAGGCATGCAGAAGAACACTAAACGAACTTACGATGGTGCAAATGTATTCCGCGTGCCTCTTGGGATATGCAATGTGCATCAGCTATCAAGGCGAGACAGGACACCACGTGGAGGCACCACGTACGCAGCTAAATGATACATGTATACACTCGAAGGATTGCAACCCCAACACAACGCACTCAAACAAGGAACGCGCCGGATAATTCTCTAAGCCCTCACTGCTGTCGACATATTCCGGTCCTCTTAATCCTTTGGCTGCCTTGTCTTACAGTTTTGATCCCATGCATGCTTATAGACGCCCTGCGGGTACTAACGAGGTCAAACTTGGACGCACGTGTGCACACACAAATGCGATGTTTGGGCGCCTGCTTGTTGCCACGAAGTAACTGTCGATGGCAGTTGTGCATGTAAACTTTGTTCGCCGAGATTTATGCAAGTCTCGCGAGAGTGTTCGGTACTGTCCAACCATAGTCAATCTAGAACATACTCCATATGTTTGCTCTCCACAATGGAAGCACTTGGTATAGGATCGCACCACCTCCATGCCATGCGGTTTTGCTTGATGTCACGATCCCATGGCCGGCTCGAAATAACTTCCACGTGAGTGTGTGTTCCTCAGGTAGGCTACGTAGGTATACCGGAAGATGCTGATACCCGTGACCTGCGAAAACACACCTGGTCAACAACCGATGGTGCACGCAAATGCCAGGCGCACCACAATGATCTCGATCGAGCAGCAGAGGAGCAAGCGTAGATAGGCTCCAAGTAACATTACTGCTTACGCGTACTCTAAGAATGTCAGTTTGTTTGAGACACGGAGTCGGACGGCAATCACCTCAAGCAGCTGCTCTGCAAGCAAGGTGAACGTGGTTCATGCGATCGGGCGCCATCGCACATCCGAAGCTACAACATATCCAAAGCTACAGCATACAGCTACAGCATATATGATATACGAAGTAGTTCTAAACTGGTGGCAGGTGCCATCTCGAACAGAACAATGTGTGCGCCTCGACCATCGATATCGGCACATCAGCTGCGTCTTCGGCGCCTTCGCAAGGAAGTGATGTCCACGACAGCGCCGTCAGACATATACAAACGTCACACCTTGCAGCATACTTCAATTGAGCATGTCGGAAGTTGAGCAGCGGCGATGACGCCTGCGGCTGCTGCTTGCTAACAATTAGACGCCAGCCCGGGAGTGAAAGACCCGCCTACGATTCACACCACATTATACAATAATACCCACAGACAGAGATTGTAGAAGACTTCAGGCGCTCTGTTCAACCAGATACGCCGCAATGATCATGTCGGTGCGCCCGCACACGCAGTACGGATGTCATGGCTTGCACTCCAACGCATTGAGACAGCACAACGAATTGATAATACATTTATGCTCACTGATGCAATGTTTAGGTTTTGACAGCTCACATATGGAGATCGCGCCTGGAATGGCGAGCGTTACCGCCACACATCGCATGCACGCATGCATGCAAAAACAGCATCGCGGTGAGTGTGGCGTTAGTGGACCCAGCCATGCACGCAACCCAAACAGCCCCAGGCCACCATTACACAGATCTCATGGTGCCTCCTGGCGCTAGCATGAACCCCGGATGATTGGCGACACCGAAAGCAGAGACACAACGGAAGTATGAGCCATACATATGTACGTGGTAAAGTAATAAAATCGTTTTAGTGGTTCCGATGCAAGACAAGTCGGGCAAAAATGTAGTATATGCACCGCTGCTGCAGTACGTACCGTTGAACGTTGTACCAATGTGGGTGTGCATGCGTGTTTGTGCGGGTGGGCATCATGTGTCGCGTGGCCTCCCCCCTCTCAGATGGCAGAGGCGCATAGTATGGCTGTGACGCAGCATGCTACAGCAGCAATGGCTCGGCAATGTATTGGGATGTCGGCATAAGTGCGTCCTCTGCCCTCCCACGCAGTGCAGCGGGGTTGACAGTGGTGCTGCCCATCGTTGCCGTAGCACAGCGGCACCTGGTCCTTCTGTGCTGTTACCCCCTCTGCCCCCCCACGCAGTGCAGCGTGGTTGACAGTGGTGCTGCCCGTCGTTGCCGTAGCACAGCGGCACCTGGTCCTTTTGTGCTGTTACCCCCTCTGCCCCCCCACGCAGTGCAGCGGGGTTGACAGTGGTGCTGCCCATCGCTGCCGCAGCACAGTGGCACTTGGTGTTTCTGTGCTGTTATACCCTCCGCCCCCCCACGCAGTGCAGCGGGGTTGACAGTGATGCTGCCCATCGTTGCCGCAGCACAGTGGCGCCTGGTGTTTCTGTGCTGTTATAATTACCCCTTCTGCCCTCTCACGCAGTGTAGCGGGGTTGACAGTGGTGCTGCCCATCGTTGCCGCAGCACAGTGGCACCTGGTGTTTCTGTGCTGTTACCCCCTCTGCCCCCCCACGCAGTGCAGCGGGGTTGATAGTGGTGCTGCCCATCGCTGCCGCAGCACAGTGGCACTTGGTGTTTCTGTGCTGTTATACCCTCCGCCCCCCCACGCAGTGCTGCGGGGATGACAGTGATGCTGCCCATCGTTGCCGCAGCACAGTGGCACCTGGTGTTTCTGTGCTGTTATAATTACCCCTTCTGCCCTCTCACGCAGTGTAGCGGGGTTGACAGTGTTGCTGCCCATCGTTGCCGTAGCACAGCGGCACCTGGTCCTTCTGTGCTGTTACCCCCTCTGCCCCCCCACGCAGTGCAGCGTGGTTGACAGTGGTGCTGCCCATCGTTGCCGCAGCACAGTGGCACCTGGTGTTTCTGTGCTGTTACCCCCTCCGCCCCCCCACGCAGTGCTGCGGGGATGACAGTGGTGCTGCCCATCGCTGCCGCAGCACAGTGGCACTTGGTGTTTCTGTGCTGTTATACCCTCCGCCCCCCCACGCAGTGCAGCGGGGATGACAGTGATGCTGCCCATCGTTGCCGCAGCACAGTGGCGCCTGGTGTTTCTGTGCTGTTATAATTACCCCTTCTGCCCTCCCACGCAGTGTAGCGGGGTTGACAGTGTTGCTGCCCATCGTTGCCGTAGCACAGCGGCACCTGGTCCTTCTGTGCTGTTACCCCCTCTGCCCCCCCACGCAGTGCAGCGAGGTTGACAGTGGTGCTGCCCATCGCTGCCGCAGCACAGTGGCACTTGGTGTTTCTGTGCTGTTATACCCTCCGCCCCCCCACGCAGTGCTGCGGGGATGACAGTGATGCTGCCCATCGTTGCCGCAGCACAGTGGCGCCTGGTGTTTCTGTGCTGTTATAATTACCCCTTCTGCCCTCTCACGCAGTGTAGCGGGGTTGACAGTGGTGCTGCCCATCGTTGCCGCAGCACAGTGGCACCTGGTGTTTCTGTGCTGTTACCCCCTCTGCCCCCCCACGCAGTGCAGCGGGGTTGACAGTGGTGTTGCCCATCGCTGCCGCAGCACAGTGGCACTTGGTGTTTCTGTGCTGTTATACCCTCCGCCCCCCCACGCAGAGCTGCGGGGATGACAGTGATATCATATCGATGCTGCCCATCGTTGCTGAATCACAGTGGCACTTGGTGTTTCTGTGTTGTTATGCCCTCTGCCCCCTTCATGTCTGGGTGCTGCCACGCTAGGGTCAGGCTGACCATCGCCTTAAAGACAGGCCACAGCGCCCTCACCACCCACGCCAGACATGTTATGCCACGCTATACAAATGAATCGCAAGCATTATTCGTGCCACATGCTGTTAACCTTCAGCTAGCCTCCCTGCACGTCAGGACAGTACCAGAGAAATACAAAGAGAGTCGATACAAATAAACTAGAAATGCATTATCATGAGACGATATCGACGCCGACGCCGAGAGACTCCAGACGCTTATAATAGCTCATATGAATTGGCTTACATTGCTGTGGGAAGATGCTCCGTTGGTACTATACTCGCTCCAGAGATCGTTGATGGCGAGATGCAATGCTCGTGGGCTATCCATCGACACTGCAGTGGTGACTAGCGCATGCATTACTCGACCCCGTAATGGTCGGTGAGGCACCGACCATTCCACGACGTTGCTGACTGGGCCGTAATGGTCGGTGAGGCACCGACCATTCCACGATGTTGCTGACTGGGCACACTTGCATCGATTCAGACCGGAATGGACGCTGCCACACTGACCACTCAGCGACAGGAGCACGCCATTTGTCTCCTCTGAACGCGGTCCATGCTTGACCACCTAAAGGAGAGTAGCACCAACTTGTCAGGCACGTCCTCGTCTTCCGTGGGCATCGGATATGCAGGCATGAGTGCTCAATCCTTTTCAATATCCTTTGGTGTACATGCATGTATGTCTTCTCCGTTAACTCTTTTGTGAACTTGTTCCAGCTCAAACTCTGAGCAGTCGGACTGCTGGACGTACATGGGCACAGCTTCTTTGATGTTTGTCTTCTTCCATGTGCTCGTTTGTAATGTTTTTATTTGTGCGCAGCTGCGTTCGCCTCAGTACGCAATGGATTTCCAGTGCTTTTCATCTGCGGAGACTGGTTGGCCTGTCTCGCGCGATGGAAGAGCACACAATCATGTCAGCGCTGTTGCCGAGGAGGCCATAGGACATTCCGCAGCCACCAAGGAAGCCATAGGACATTCCGCTGCCACCAAGGAAGCCATAGGACATTCCGCCACGATCGTTCCTTGTGAAGCATACGGACGCGGGCGGAAGGTCAACAGCCTCGTAGGAATGTTCCTCTGTCAGCGGAACGCCTTCGGTTCCGCCCCGGAATGTCACCATTCTCCTAGTGGGGACTTATGTATGGTGCTCGGGACTTACGTACACTGCTAGGGACTTATGTATGGTGCTCGGGACTTACGTACACTGCTCGGGACGTACGTACACTGCTAGCGACTTATGTATGGTGCTCGGGACTTACGTACACTGCTCGGGACTTATGTATGGTGCTCGGGACTTACGTACACTGCTAGGGACTTATGTATGGTGCTCGGGACTTACGTACACTGCTAGGGACTTATGTATGGTGCTCGGGACTTACGTACACTGCTCGGGACTTACGCACACTGCTCGGGACTTACGTACACTGCTCGGGACTTACGTACACTGCTCGGGACTTATGTACACTGCTCGGGACTTACGTACAATGCTAGGGACTTATGTATGGTGCTCGGGACTTATGTACACTGCTCGGGACTTACGTACACTGCTCGGTACTTATGTATGGTGCTCGGGACTTACGTACACTGCTCGGGACTTACGTACACTGCTAGGGACTTATGTATGGTGCTCGGGACTTACGTACACTGCTCGGGACTTACGCACACTGCTCGGGACTTACGTACAATGCTAGGGACTTACGTACACTGCTCGGGACTTATGTACACTGCTCGGGACTTACGTACAATGCTAGGGACTTATGTATGGTGCTCGGGACTTATGTACACTGCTCGGGACTTACGTACAATGCTAGGGACTTATGTATGGTGCTCGGGACTTATGTACACTGCTCGGGACTTACGTACACTGCTAGCGACTTATGTATGGTGCTCGGGACTTACGTACACTGCTCGGGACTTATGTATGGTGCTCGGGACTTACGTACACTGCTAGGGACTTATGTATGGTGCTCGGGACTTACGTACACTGCTAGGGACTTATGTATGGTGCTCGGGACTTACGTACACTGCTCGGGACGCACACTGCTCGGGACTTACGTACAATGCTAGGGACTTACGTACACTGCTCGGGACTTATGTACACTGCTCGGGACTTACGTACAATGCTAGGGACTTATGTATGGTGCTCGGGACTTATGTACACTGCTCGGGACTTACGTACACTGCTCGGTACTTATGTATGGTGCTCGGGACTTACGTACACTGCTCGGGACTTACGTACACTGCTCGGGACTTACGTACAATGCTAGGGACTTATGTATGGTGCTCGGGACTTATGTACACTGCTCGGGACTTACGTACACTGCTCGGGACTTACGTACAATGCTAGGGACTTATGTATGGTGCTCGGGACTTATGTACACTGCTCGGGACTTACGTACACTGCTCGGTACTTATGTATGGTGCTCGGGACTTACGTACACTGCTCGGGACTTACGTACACTGCTCGGGACTTACGTACAATGCTAGGGACTTATGTATGGTGCTCGGGACTTATGTACACTGCTCGGGACTTACGTACACTGCTCGGGACTTACGTACACTGCTCGGGACTTATGTACACTGCTCGGGACTTACGTACACTGCTAGGGACTTATGTATGGTGCTCGGGACCTACGTACACTGCTCGGGACTTATGTATGGTGCTCGGGACTTACGTACACTGCTAGGGACTTATGTATGGTGCTCGGGACTTACGTACACTGCTCGGGACGCACACTGCTCGGGACTTACGTACAATGCTAGGGACTTACGTACACTGCTCGGGACTTATGTACACTGCTCGGGACTTACGTACAATGCTAGGGACTTATGTATGGTGCTCGGGACTTATGTACACTGCTCGGGACTTACGTACACTGCTCGGTACTTATGTATGGTGCTCGGGACTTACGTACACTGCTCGGGACTTACGTACACTGCTCGGGACTTACGTACAATGCTAGGGACTTATGTATGGTGCTCGGGACTTATGTACACTGCTCGGGACTTACGTACACTGCTCGGGACTTACGTACACTGCTCGGGACTTATGTACACTGCTCGGGACTTACGTACACTGCTAGGGACTTATGTATGGTGCTCGGGACCTACGTACACTGCTCGGGACTTACGTACACTGCTCGGGACTTACGTACAATGCTAGGGACTTATGTATGGTGCTCGGGACTTATGTACACTGCTCGGGACTTACGTACACTGCTCGGTACTTATGTATGGTGCTCGGGACTTACGTACACTGCTCGGGACTTACGTACACTGCTCGGGACTTACGTACAATGCTAGGGACTTATGTATGGTGCTCGGGACTTATGTACACTGCTCGGGACTTACGTACACTGCTCGGGACTTACGTACACTGCTCGGGACTTATGTACACTGCTCGGGACTTACGTACACTGCTAGGGACTTATGTATGGTGCTCGGGACCTACGTACACTGCTCGGGACTTACGTACACTGCTCGGGACTTACGTACAATGCTAGGGACTTATGTATGGTGCTCGGGACTTATGTACACTGCTCGGGACTTACGTACACTGCTCGGTACTTATGTATGGTGCTCGGGACTTACGTACACAGCTCGGGACTTACGTACACTGCTCGGGACTTCCGTACACTGCTCGGGACTTTTGTATGGTGCTCGGGACTTACGTACACTGCTCGGGACTTACGTACACTGCTCGGGACTTACGTACACTGCTCGGGACTTATGTACACTGCTCGGGACTTACGTACACTGCTAGCGACTTATGTATGGTGCTCGGGACTTACGTACACTGCTCGGGACTTATGTATGGTGCTCGGGACTTACGTACACTGCTCGGGACTTACGTACACTGCTCGGGACTTACGTACAATGCTAGGGACTTATGTATGGTGCTCGGGACTTATGTACACTGCTCGGGACTTACGTACACTGCTCGGTACTTATGTATGGTGCTCGGGACTTACGTACACAGCTCGGGACTTACGTACACTGCTCGGGACTTCCGTACACTGCTCGGGACTTTTGTATGGTGCTCGGGACTTACGTACACTGCTCGGGACTTATGTATGGTGCTCGGGACTTACGTACACTGCTCGGGACTTACGCACACTGCTCGGGACTTACGTACAATGCTAGGGACTTACGTACACTGCTCGGGACTTATGTACACTGCTCGGGACTTACGTACAATGCTAGGGACTTATGTATGGTGCTCGGGACTTATGTACACTGCTCGGGACTTACGTACACTGCTAGCGACTTATGTATGGTGCTCGGGACTTACGTACACTGCTCGGGACTTATGTATGGTGCTCGGGACTTACGTACACTGCTAGGGACTTATGTATGGTGCTCGGGACTTACGTACACTGCTAGGGACTTATGTATGGTGCTCGGGACTTACGTACACTGCTCGGGACTTACGCACACTGCTCGGGACTTACGTACAATGCTAGGGATTTACGTACACTGCTCGGGACTTATGTACACTGCTCGGGACTTACGTACAATGCTAGGGACTTATGTATGGTGCTCGGGACTTATGTACACTGCTCGGGACTTACGTACACTGCTCGGGACTTACGTACACTGCTAGGGACTTATGTATGGTGCTCGGGACTTACGTACACTGCTCGGGACTTACGCACACTGCTCGGGACTTACGTACAATGCTAGGGACTTACGTACACTGCTCGGGACTTATGTACAATGCTAGGGACTTATGTATGGTGCTCGGGACTTATGTACACTGCTCGGGACTTACGTACACTGCTCGGGACTTACGTACAATGCTAGGGACTTATGTATGGTGCTCGGGACTTATGTACACTGCTCGGGACTTACGTACACTGCTCGGTACTTACGTACAATGCTAGGGACTTACGTACACTGCTCGGGACTTACGTACACTGCTCGGGACTTCCGTACACTGCTCGGGACTTTTGTATGGTGCTCGGGACTTATGTACACTGCTCGGGACTTACGTACACTGCTCGGGACTTATGTATGGTGCTCGGGACTTACGTACACTGCTCGGTACTTATGTATGGTGCTCGGGACTTACGTACACTGCTCGGGACTTACGTACACTGCTCGGGACTTACGTACACTGCTAGCGACTTATGTATGGTGCTCGGGACTTACGTACAATGCTAGGGACTTATGTATGGTGCTCGGGACTTACGTACACTGCTCGGGACTTATGTACACTGCTCGGGACTTACGTACACTGCTCGGGACTTATGTATGGTGCTCGGGACTTACGTACACTGCTCGGGACTTATGTATGGTGCTCAAGACTTATGTACACTGCTCGGGACTTACGTACACTGCTCGGGACTTATGTATGGTGCTCGGGACTTACGTACACTGCTAGGGACTTATGTATGGTGCTCGGGACTTACGTACACTGCTAGGGACTTATGTATGGTGCTCGGGACTTACGTACACTGCTCGGGACTTACGCACACTGCTCGGGACTTACGTACAATGCTAGGGACTTACGTACACTGCTCGGGACTTATGTACACTGCTCGGGACTTACGTACAATGCTAGGGACTTATGTATGGTGCTCGGGACTTATGTACACTGCTCGGGACTTATGTATGGTGCTCGGGACTTACGTACACTGCTAGGGACTTATGTACACTGCTCGGGACTTATGTATGGTGCTCGGGACTTACGTACACTGCTAGGGACTTATGTATGGTGCTCGGGACTTACGTACACTGCTCGGGACTTACGCACACTGCTCGGGACTTACGTACAATGCTAGGGACTTACGTACACTGCTCGGGACTTATGTACACTGCTCGGGACTTACGTACAATGCTAGGGACTTATGTATGGTGCTCAAGACTTATGTACACTGCTCGGGACTTACGTACACTGCTCGGGACTTATGTACACTGCTCGGGACTTATGTATGGTGCTCGGGACTTACGTACACTGCTAGGGACTTATGTATGGTGCTCGGGACTTACGTACACTGCTCGGGACTTACGCACACTGCTCGGGACTTACGTACAATGCTAGGGATTTACGTACACTGCTCGGGACTTATGTACACTGCTCGGGACTTACGTACAATGCTAGGGACTTATGTATGGTGCTCGGGACTTATGTACACTGCTCGGGACTTACGTACACTGCTCGGTACTTATGTATGGTGCTCGGGACTTACGTACACTGCTCGGGACTTACGTACACTGCTCGGGACTTACGTACAATGCTAGGGACTTATGTATGGTGCTCGGGACTTATGTACACTGCTCGGGACTTACGTACACTGCTCGGGACTTACGTACACTGCTCGGGACTTACGTACACTGCTCGGGACTTATGTACACTGCTCGGGACTTACGTACACTGCTAGGGACTTATGTATGGTGCTCGGGACCTACGTACACTGCTCGGGACTTACGTACACTGCTCGGGACTTACGTACAATGCTAGGGACTTATGTATGGTGCTCGGGACTTATGTACACTGCTCGGGACTTACGTACACTGATCGGGACTTATGTATGGTGCTCGGGACTTACGTACACTGCTCGGGACTTACGTACACTGCTCGGGACTTATGTACACTGCTCGGGACTTACGTACAATGCTAGGGACTTATGTACAATGCTAGGGACTTATGTACACTGCTCGGGACTTACGTACAATGCTAGGGACTTATGTATGGTGCTCGGGACTTATGTACACTGCTCGGGACTTACGTACACTGCTCGGTACTTATGTATGGTGCTCGGGACTTACGCACACTGCTCGGGACTTACGTACAATGCTAGGGACTTACGTACACTGCTCGGGACTTATGTACACTGCTCGGGACTTACGTACAATGCTAGGGACTTATGTATGGTGCTCAAGACTTATGTACACTGCTCGGGACTTACGTACACTGCTCGGGACTTATGTACACTGCTCGGGACTTATGTATGGTGCTCGGGACTTACGTACACTGCTAGGGACTTATGTATGGTGCTCGGGACTTACGTACACTGCTCGGGACTTACGCACACTGCTCGGGACTTACGTACAATGCTAGGGATTTACGTACACTGCTCGGGACTTATGTACACTGCTCGGGACTTACGTACACTGCTAGCGACTTATGTATGGTGCTCGGGACTTACGTACACTGCTCGGGACTTATGTATGGTGCTCGGGACTTACGTACACTGCTAGGGACTTATGTATGGTGCTCGGGACTTACGTACACTGCTAGGGACTTATGTATGGTGCTCGGGACTTACGTACACTGCTCGGGACTTACGCACACTGCTCGGGACTTACGTACAATGCTAGGGATTTACGTACACTGCTCGGGACTTATGTACACTGCTCGGGACTTACGTACAATGCTAGGGACTTATGTATGGTGCTCGGGACTTATGTACACTGCTCGGGACTTACGTACACTGCTCGGTACTTATGTATGGTGCTCGGGACTTACGTACACTGCTCGGGACTTACGTACACTGCTCGGGACTTACGTACACTGCTAGGGACTTATGTATGGTGCTCGGGACTTATGTACACTGCTCGGGACTTACGTACACTGCTCGGGACTTACGTACACTGCTCGGGACTTACGTACACTGCTCGGGACTTATGTACACTGCTCGGGACTTACGTACACTGCTCGGGACTTATGTATGGTGCTCGGGACCTACGTACACTGCTCGGGACTTACGTACACTGCTCGGGACTTACGTACAATGCTAGGGACTTATGTATGGTGCTCGGGACTTATGTACACTGCTCGGGACTTACGTACACTGCTCGGTACTTATGTATGGTGCTCGGGACTTACGTACACAGCTCGGGACTTACGTACACTGCTCGGGACTTCCGTACACTGCTCGGGACTTTTGTATGGTGCTCGGGACTTACGTACACTGCTCGGGACTTATGTATGGTGCTCGGGACTTACGTACACTGCTCGGGACTTACGCACACTGCTCGGGACTTACGTACAATGCTAGGGACTTACGTACACTGCTCGGGACTTATGTACACTGCTCGGGACTTACGTACAATGCTAGGGACTTATGTATGGTGCTCGGGACTTATGTACACTGCTCGGGACTTACGTACACTGCTAGCGACTTATGTATGGTGCTCGGGACTTACGTACACTGCTCGGGACTTATGTATGGTGCTCGGGACTTACGTACACTGCTAGGGACTTATGTATGGTGCTCGGGACTTACGTACACTGCTCGGGACTTACGTACACTGATCGGGACTTATGTATGGTGCTCGGGACTTACGTACACTTCTCGGGACTTACGTACACTGCTCGGGACTTACGTACACTGCTCGGGACTTACGTACAATGCTCGGGACTTTTGTATGGTGCTCGGGACTTACGTACACTGCTCGGGACTTATATATGGTGCTCGGGACTTACGTACACTGCTAGGGACTTATGTATGGTGCTCGGGACTTACGTACACTGCTCGGGACTTACGTACACTGCTCGGGACTTACGTACAATGCTAGGGACTTATGTATGGTGCTCGGGACTTATGTACACTGCTCGGGACTTACGTACACTGCTCGGGACTTATGTATGGTGCTCGGGACTTACGTACACTGCTCGGGACTTACGTACACTGCTCGGGACTTACGTATGGTGCTCGGGACTTACGTACAATGCTCGGGACTTATGTATGGTGCTCGGTACTTACGTACACTGCTCGGGACTTATGTATGGTGCTCGGGACTTACGTACACTGCTCGGGACTTATGTACACTGCTAGGGACTTATGTATGGTGCTCGGGACTTACGTACACTTCTCGGGACTTACGTACAATGCTCGGGACTTACGTACACTGCTAGGGACTTATGTATGGTGCTCGGGACTTTTGTATGGTGCTCGGGACTTACGTACACTGCTCGGGACTTATGTATGGTGCTCGGGACTTACGTACACTGCTAGGGACTTATGTATGGTGCTCAAGACTTATGTACACTGCTCGGGACTTACGTACACTGCTCGGGACTTATGTATGGTGCTCGGGACTTACGTACACTGCTCGGGACTTACGTACGATGCTCGTGACTTATGTATGGTGCTCGGGACTTACGTACACTGCTCGGGACTTATGTATGGTGCTCGGGACTTACGTACACTGCTCGGGACTTATGTACACTGCTAGGGACTTATGTATGGTGCTCGGGACTTATGTATGGTGCTCGGGACTTATGTATGGTGCTCGGGACTTACGTACACTGCTCGGGACTTACGTACACTGCTCGGGACTTACGTACAATGCTCGGGACTTTTGTATGGTGCTCGGGACTTACGTACACTGCTCGGGACTTATGTATGGTGCTCGGGACTTACGTACACTGCTAGGGACTTATGTATGGTGCTCGGGACTTACGTACACTGCTCGGGACTTACGCACACTGCTCGGGACTTACGTACAATGCTAGGGACTTATGTATGGTGCTCGGGACTTATGTACACTGCTCGGGACTTACGTACACTGATCGGGACTTATGTATGGTGCTCGGGACTTACGTACACTGCTCGGGACTTACGTACACTGCTCGGGACTTATGTATGGTGCTCGGGACTTACGTACACTGCTCGGGACTTATGTATGGTGCTCGGGACTTACGTACACTGCCCGGGACTTACGTACACTGCTCGGGACTTATGTATGGTGCTCGGGACTTACGTACACTGCTCGGGACTTATCTATGGTGCTCGGGACTTACGTACACTGCTAGGGACTTATGTATGGTGCTCGGGACTTACGTACACTGCTCGGGACTTATGTATGGTGCTCGGGACTTACGTACACTGCTCGGGACTTACGTACACTGCTCGGGACTTACGTACAATGCTCGGGACTTTTGTATCGTGCTCGGGACTTACGTACACTGCTCGGGACCTATGTATGGTGCTCGGGACTTACGTACACTGCTCGGGACTTACGTACACTGCTCGGGACTTGCGTACACTGCTCGGGACTTTTGTATGGTGCTCGGGACTTACGTACACTGCTCGGGACTTACGTACACTGCTCGGGACTTATGTACACTGCTAGGGACTTATGTATGGTGCTCGGGACTTACGTACACTTCTCGGGACTTACGTACACTGCTCGGGACTTACGTACACTGCTCGGGACTTACGTACAATGCTCGGGACTTATGTATGGTGCTCGGGACTTATGTACACTGCTTGGGACTTACGTACACTGCTCGGGACTTATGTATGGTGCTCGGGACTTACGTACACTGCTCGGGACTTATGTATGGTGCTCAAGACTTATGTACACTGCTCGGGACTTACGTACACTGCTCGGGACTTATGTATGGTGCTCGGGACTTACGTACACTGCTCGGGACTTATGTATGGTGCTCGGGACTTACGTACACTGCTCGGGACTTACGTACACTGCTCGGGACTTACGTACAATGCTCGGGACTTTTGTATGGTGCTCGGGACTTACGTACACTGCTCGGGACTTATGTATGGTGCTCGGGACTTACGTACACTGCTCGGGACTTATGTACACTGCTCTGGACTTACGAACAATGCTAGGGACTTATGTATGGTGCTCGGGACTTATGTACACTGCTCGGGACTTACGTACACTGCTCGGGACTTATGTATGGTGCTCGGGACTTACGTACACTGCTCGGGACTTACGTACACTGCTCGGGACTTATGTATGGTGCTCGGGACTTACGTACACTGCTCGGGACTTATGTATGGTGCTCGGGACTTACGTACACTGCCCGGGACTTACGTACACTGCTCGGGACTTATGTATGGTGCTCGGGACTTACGTACACTGCTCGGGACTTATCTATGGTGCTCGGGACTTACGTACACTGCTAGGGACTTATGTATGGTGCTCGGGACTTACGTACACTGCTCGGGACTTATGTATGGTGCTCGGGACTTACGTACACTGCTCGGGACTTACGTACACTGCTCGGGACTTACGTACAATGCTCGGGACTTTTGTATCGTGCTCGGGACTTACGTACACTGCTCGGGACCTATGTATGGTGCTCGGGACTTACGTACACTGCTCGGGACTTACGTACACTGCTCGGGACTTGCGTACACTGCTCGGGACTTTTGTATGGTGCTCGGGACTTACGTACACTGCTCGGGACTTACGTACACTGCTCGGGACTTATGTATGGTGCTCGGGACTTACGTACAATGCTAGGGACTTATGTATGGTGCTCGGGACTTACGTACACTGCTCGGGACTTACGTACACTGCTAGGGACTTATGTATGGTGCTCGGGACTTACGTACACTGCTCGGGACTTATGTATGGTGCTCGGGACTTACGTACACTGCTCGGGACTTATGTACACTGCTCTGGACTTACGAACAATGCTAGGGACTTATGTATGGTGCTCGGGACTTATGTACACTGCTCGGGACTTACGTACACTGCTCGGGACTTATGTATGGTGCTCGGGACTTACGTACACTGCTCGGGACTTACGTACACTGCTCGGGACTTATGTATGGTGCTCGGGACTTACGTACACTGCTCGGGACTTATGTATGGTGCTCGGGACTTACGTACACTGCCCGGGACTTACGTACACTGCTCGGGACTTATGTATGGTGCTCGGGACTTACGTACACTGCTCGGGACTTATCTATGGTGCTCGGGACTTACATACACTGCTAGGGACTTATGTATGGTGCTCGGGACTTACGTACACTGCTCGGGACTTATGTATGGTGCTCGGGACTTACGTACACTGCTCGGGACTTACGTACACTGCTCGGGACTTACGTACAATGCTCGGGACTTTTGTATCGTGCTCGGGACTTACGTACACTGCTCGGGACCTATGTATGGTGCTCGGGACTTACGTACACTGCTCGGGACTTACGTACACTGCTCGGGACTTACGTATGGTGCTCGGGACTTACGTACAATGCTCGGGACTTATGTATGGTGCTCGGTACTTACGTACACTGCTCGGGACTTACGTACACTGCTAGGGACTTATGTATGGTGCTCGGGACTTACGTACACTGCTCGGGACTTATGTATGGTGCTCGGGACTTACGTACACTGCTCGGGACTTATGTACACTGCTCTGGACTTACGAACAATGCTAGGGACTTATGTATGGTGCTCGGGACTTATGTACACTGCTCGGGACTTACGTACACTGCTCGGGACTTATGTATGGTGCTCGGGACTTACGTACACTGCTCGGGACTTACGTACACTGCTCGGGACTTATGTATGGTGCTCGGGACTTACGTACACTGCTCGGGACTTATGTATGGTGCTCGGGACTTACGTACACTGCCCGGGACTTACGTACACTGCTCGGGACTTATGTATGGTGCTCGGGACTTACGTACACTGCTCGGGACTTATCTATGGTGCTCGGGACTTACGTACACTGCTAGGGACTTATGTATGGTGCTCGGGACTTACGTACACTGCTCGGGACTTATGTATGGTGCTCGGGACTTACGTACACTGCTCGGGACTTACGTACACTGCTCGGGACTTACGTACAATGCTCGGGACTTTTGTATCGTGCTCGGGACTTACGTACACTGCTCGGGACCTATGTATGGTGCTCGGGACTTACGTACACTGCTCGGGACTTACGTACACTGCTCGGGACTTGCGTACACTGCTCGGGACTTATGTATGGTGCTCGGGACTTACGTACACTGCTCGGGACTTACGTACACTGCTCGGGACTTATGTATGGTGCTCGGGACTTACGTACAATGCTAGGGACTTATGTATGGTGCTCGGGACTTACGTACACTGCTCGGGACTTATGTACACTGCTCGGGACTTACGTACACTGCTCGGGACTTATGTATGGTGCTCGGGACTTACGTACACTGCTCGGGACTTATGTATGGTGCTCAAGACTTATGTACACTGCTCGGGACTTACGTACACTGCTCGGGACTTATGTACACTGCTCGGGACTTACGTACACTGCTAGGGACTTATGTATGGTGCTCGGGACTTATGTATGGTGCTCGGGACTTACGTACACTGCTCGGGACTTACGTACACTGCTCGGGACTTACGTACACTGCTCGGGACTTATGTATGGTGCTCGGGACTTACGTACACTGCTAGGGACTTATGTATGGTGCTCGGGACTTACGTACACTGCTCGGGACTTATGTATGGTGCTCGGGACTTACGTACACTGCTCGGGACTTACGTACACTGCTCGGGACTTACGTACAATGCTCGGGACTTTTGTATGGTGCTCGGGACTTACGTACACTGCTCGGGACTTATGTATGGTGCTCGGGACTTACGTACACTGCTAGGGACTTATGTATGGTGCTCGGGACTTACGTACACTGCTCGGGACTTACGCACACTGCTCGGGACTTACGTACAATGCTAGGGACTTATGTATGGTGCTCGGGACTTATGTACACTGCTCGGGACTTACGTACACTGCTCGGGACTTATTTATGGTGCTCGGGACTTACGTACACTGCTCGGGACTTATGTATGGTGCTCAAGACTTATGTACACTGCTCGGGACTTACGTACACTGCTCGGGACTTATGTATGGTGCTCGGGACTTACGTACACTGCTCGGGACTTACGTACGATGCTCGGGACTTATGTATGGTGCTCGGGACTTACGTACACTGCTCGGGACTTATGTATGGTGCTCGGGACTTACGTACACTGCTCGGGACTTATGTACACTGCTAGGGACTTATGTATGGTGCTCGGGACTTATGTATGGTGCTCGGGACTTATGTATGGTGCTCGGGACTTACGTACACTGCTCGGGACTTACGTACACTGCTCGGGACTTACGTACAATGCTCGGGACTTTTGTATGGTGCTCGGGACTTACGTACACTGCTCGGGACTTATGTATGGTGCTCGGGACTTACGTACACTGCTAGGGACTTATGTATGGTGCTCGGGACTTACGTACACTGCTCGGGACTTACGCACACTGCTCGGGACTTACGTACAATGCTAGGGACTTATGTATGGTGCTCGGGACTTATGTACACTGCTCGGGACTTACGTACACTGATCGGGACTTATGTATGGTGCTCGGGACTTACGTACACTGCTCGGGACTTCCGTACACTGCTCGGGACTTACGTATGGTGCTCGGGACTTACGTACAATGCTCGGGACTTATGTATGGTGCTCGGTACTTACGTACACTGCTCGGGACTTACGTACAATGCTCGGGACTTTTGTATGGTGCTCGGGACTTACGTACACTGCTCGGGACTTATGTATGGTGCTCAAGACTTATGTACACTGCTCGGGACTTACGTACACTGCTCGGGACTTATGTATGGTGCTCGGGACTTACGTACACTGCTCGGGACTTATGTATGGTGCTCGGGACTTACGTACACTGCTCGGGACTTACGTACACTGCTCGGGACTTACGTACAATGCTCGGGACTTTTGTATGGTGCTCGGGACTTACGTACACTGCTCGGGACTTATGTATGGTGCTCGGGACTTACGTACACTGCTAGGGACTTATGTATGGTGCTCGGGACTTACGTACACTGCTCGGGACTTACGCACACTGCTCGGGACTTACGTACGATTCTCGTGACTTATGTATGGTGCTCGGGACTTACGTACACTGCTCGGGACTTACGTACACTGCTCGGGACTTATGTATGGTGCTCGGGACTTACGTACACTGCTCGGGACTTATGTACACTGCTAGGGACTTATGTATGGTGCTCGGGACTTACGTACACTTCTCGGGACTTACGTACACTGCTCGGGACTTACGTACACTGCTCGGGACTTACGTACAATGCTCGGGACTTATGTATGGTGCTCGGGACTTACGTACACTGCTCGGGACTTATGTATGGTGCTCGGGACTTACGTACACTGCTAGGGACTTATGTATGGTGCTCGGGACTTACGTACACTGCTCGGGACTTATGTATGGTGCTCGGGACTTACGTACACTGCTCGGGACTTACGTACACTGCTCGGGACTTACGTACAATGCTAGGGACTTATGTATGGTGCTCGGGACTTATGTACACTGCTCGGGACTTACGTACACTGATCGGGACTTATGTATGGTGCTCGGGACTTACGTACACTGCTAGGGACTTATGTATGGTGCTCGGGACTTACGTACACTGCTCGGGACTTACGTACACTGATCGGGACTTATGTATGGTGCTCGGGACTTACGTACACTGCTCGGGACTTACGTACACTGCTCGGGACTTACGTATGGTGCTCGGGACTTACGTACAATGCTCGGGACTTATGTATGGTGCTCGGTACTTACGTACACTGCTCGGGACTTACGTACAATGCTCGGGACTTTTGTATGGTGCTCGGGACTTACGTACACTGCTCGGGACTTATGTATGGTGCTCGGGACTTATGTATGGTGCTCGGGACTTACGTACACTGCTCGGGACTTACGTACACTGCTCGGGACTTACGTACAATGCTCGGGACTTTTGTATGGTGCTCGGGACTTACGTACACTGCTCGGGACTTATGTATGGTGCTCGGGACTTACGTACACTGCTAGGGACTTATGTATGGTGCTCGGGACTTACGTACACTGCTCGGGACTTACGCACACTGCTCGGGACTTACGTACAATGCTAGGGACTTATGTATGGTGCTCGGGACTTATGTACACTGCTCGGGACTTACGTACACTGATCGGGACTTATGTATGGTGCTCGGGACTTACGTACACTGCTCGGGACTTCCGTACACTGCTCGGGACTTACGTATGGTGCTCGGGACTTACGTACAATGCTCGGGACTTATGTATGGTGCTCGGTACTTACGTACACTGCTCGGGACTTACGTACAATGCTCGGGACTTTTGTATGGTGCTCGGGACTTACGTACACTGCTCGGGACTTATGTATGGTGCTCGGGACTTACGTACACTGCTCGGGACTTACGTACACTGCTCGGGACTTACGTACAATGCTAGGGACTTATGTATGGTGCTCGGGACTTATGTACACTGCTCGGGACTTACGTACACTGATCGGGACTTATGTATGGTGCTCGGGACTTACGTACACTGCTCGGGACTTACGTACACTGCTCGGGACTTACGTATGGTGCTCGGGACTTACGTACAATGCTCGGGACTTATGTATGGTGCTCGGTACTTACGTACACTGCTCGGGACTTACGTACAATGCTCGGGACTTATGTATGGTGCTCGGGACTTACGTACACTGCTCGGGACTTACGTACACTGATCGGGACTTACGTACACTGATCGGGACTTATGTATGGTGCTCGGGACTTACGTACACTGCTCGGGACTTACGTACACTGCTCGGGACTTACGTATGGTGCTCGGGACTTACGTACACTGCTCGGGACTTACGTATGGTGCTCGGGACTTACGTACAATGCTCGGGACTTATGTATGGTGCTCGGGACTTACGTACACTGCTCGGGACTTATGTATGGTGCTCGGGACTTACGTACACTGCTCGGGACTTATGTATGGTGCTCGGGACTTACGTACACTGCTAGGGACTTATGTATGGTGCTCGGGACTTACGTACACTGCTCGGGACTTATGTATGGTGCTCGGGACTTACGTACACTGCTCGGGACTTACGTACACTGCTCGGGACTTACGTACAATGCTCGGGACTTTTGTATGGTGCTCGGGACTTACGTACACTGCTCGGGACTTATGTATGGTGCTCGGGACTTACGTACACTGCTGGGGACTTATGTATGGTGCTCGGGACTTACGTACACTGCTCGGGACTTACGCACACTGCTCGGGACTTACGTACAATGCTAGGGACTTATGTATGGTGCTCGGGACTTATGTACACTGCTCGGGACTTACGTACACTGCTCGGGACTTATGTATGGTGCTCGGGACTTACGTACACTGCTCGGGACTTACGTACACTGCTCGGGACTTACGTATGGTGCTCGCGACTTACGTACAATGCTCGGGACTTATGTATGGTGCTCGGTACTTACGTACACTGCTCGGGACTTACGTACAATGCTCGGGACTTTTGTATGGTGCTCGGGACTTACGTACACTGCTCGGGACTTATGTATGGTGCTCGGGACTTACGTACACTGCTCGGGACTTACGTACACTGCTCGGGACTTACGTACACTGCTAGGGACTTATGTATGGTGCTCGGGACTTACGTACACTGCTCGGGACTTACGCACACTGCTCGGGACTTACGTACAATGCTAGGGACTTATGTATGGTGCTCGGGACTTATGTACACTGCTCGGGACTTACGCACACTGCTCGGGACTTACGTACAATGCTAGGGACTTATGTATGGTGCTCGGGACTTATGTACACTGCTCGGGACTTACGTACACTGATCGGGACTTATGTATGGTGCTCGGGACTTACGTACACTGCTCGGGACTTACGTACACTGCTCGGGACTTACGTATGGTGCTCGGGACTTACGTACAATGCTCGGGACTTATGTATGGTGCTCGGTACTTACGTACACTGCTCGGGACTTACGTACAATGCTCGGGACTTATGTATGGTGCTCGGGACTTACGTACACTGATCGGGACTTATGTATGGTGCTCGGGACTTGTGTACACTGCTCGGGACTTACGTACACTGATCGGGACTTATGTATGGTGCTCGGGACTTACGTACACTGCTCGGGACTTACGTACACTGCTCGGGACTTACGTATGGTGCTCGGGACTTACGTACAATGCTCGGGACTTATGTATGGTGCTCGGTACTTACGTACACTGCTCGGGACTTACGTACAATGCTCGGGACTTATGTATGGTGCTCGGGACTTACGTACACTGCTCGGGACTTATGTATGGTGCTCGGGACTTACGTACACTGCTAGGGACTTATGTATGGTGCTCGGGACTTACGTACACTGCTAGGGACTTATGTATGGTGCTCGGGACTTACGTACACTGCTCGGGACTTATGTATGGTGCTCGGGACTTACGTACACTGCTCGGGACTTACGTACACTGCTCGGGACTTACGTACAATGCTCGGGACTTTTGTATGGTGCTCGGGACTTACGTACACTGCTAGGGACTTATGTATGGTGCTCGGGACTTACGTACACTGCTCGGGACTTATGTATGGTGCTCGGGACTTACGTACACTGATCGGGACTTATGTATGGTGCTCGGGACTTGTGTACACTGCTCGGGACTTACGTACACTGATCGGGACTTATGTATGGTGCTCGGGACTTACGTACACTGCTCGGGACTTACGTACACTGCTCGGGACTTACGTATGGTGCTCGGGACTTACGTACAATGCTCGGGACTTATGTATGGTGCTCGGTACTTACGTACACTGCTCGGGACTTACGTACAATGCTCGGGACTTATGTATGGTGCTCGGGACTTACGTACACTGCTCGGGACTTATGTATGGTGCTCGGGACTTACGTACACTGCTAGGGACTTATGTATGGTGCTCGGGACTTACGTACACTGCTCGGGACTTATGTATGGTGCTCGGGACTTACGTACACTGCTCGGGACTTACGTACACTGCTCGGGACTTACGTACAATGCTCGGGACTTTTGTATGGTGCTCGGGACTTACGTACACTGCTCGGTACTTATGTATGGTGCTCGGGACTTACGTACACTGCTGGGGACTTATGTATGGTGCTCGGGACTTACGTACACTGCTCGGGACTTACGCACACTGCTCGGGACTTACGTACAATGCTAGGGACTTATGTATGGTGCTCGGGACTTATGTACACTGCTCGGGACTTACGTACACTGATCGGGACTTATGTATGGTGCTCGGGACTTACGTACACTGCTCGGGACTTACGTACACTGCTCGGGACTTACGTATGGTGCTCGCGACTTACGTACAATGCTCGGGACTTATGTATGGTGCTCGGTACTTACGTACACTGCTCGGGACTTACGTACAATGCTCGGGACTTATGTATGGTGCTCGGTACTTACGTACACTGCTCGGGACTTACGTACAATGCTCGGGACTTATGTATGGTGCTCGGTACTTACGTACACTGCTCGGGACTTACGTACAATGCTCGGGACTTTTGTATGGTGCTCGGGACTTACGTACACTGCTCGGGACTTATGTATGGTGCTCAAGACTTATGTACACTGCTCGGGACTTACGTACACTGCTCGGGACTTATGTATGGTGCTCGGGACTTACGTACACTGCTCGGGACTTATGTATGGTGCTCGGGACTTACGTACACTGCTCGGGACTTACGTACACTGCTCGGGACTTACGTACAATGCTCTGGACTTTTGTATGGTGCTCGGGACTTACGTACACTGATCGGGACTTATGTATGGTGCTCGGGACTTGTGTACACTGCTCGGGACTTACGTACACTGATCGGGACTTATGTATGGTGCTCGGGACTTACGTACACTGCTCGGGACTTACGTACACTGCTCGGGACTTACGTATGGTGCTCGGGACTTACGTACAATGCTCGGGACTTATGTATGGTGCTCGGTACTTACGTACACTGCTCGGGACTTACGTACAATGCTCGGGACTTATGTATGGTGCTCGGGACTTACGTACACTGCTCGGGACTTATGTATGGTGCTCGGGACTTACGTACACTGCTAGGGACTTATGTATGGTGCTCGGGACTTACGTACACTGCTCGGGACTTATGTATGGTGCTCGGGACTTACGTACACTGCTCGGGACTTACGTACACTGCTCGGGACTTACGTACAATGCTCGGGACTTTTGTATGGTGCTCGGGACTTACGTACACTGCTCGGTACTTATGTATGGTGCTCGGGACTTACGTACACTGCTGGGACTTATGTATGGTGCTCGGGACTTACGTACACTGCTCGGGACTTACGCACACTGCTCGGGACTTACGTACAATGCTAGGGACTTATGTATGGTGCTCGGGACTTATGTACACTGCTCGGGACTTACGTACACTGATCGGGACTTATGTATGGTGCTCGGGACTACGTACACTGCTCGGGACTTACGTACACTGCTCGGGACTTACGTATGGTGCTCGCGACTTACGTACAATGCTCGGGACTTATGTATGGTGCTCGGTACTTACGTACACTGCTCGGGACTTACGTACAATGCTCGGGACTTTTGTATGGTGCTCGGGACTTACGTACACTGCTCGGGACTTATGTATGGTGCTCGGGACTTACGTACACTGCTCGGGACTTACGTACACTGCTCGGGACTTACGTACAATGCTAGGGACTATGTATGGTGCTCGGGACTTATGTACACTGCTCGGGACTTACGTACACTGATCGGGACTTATGTATGGTGCTCGGGACTTACGTACACTGCTCGGGACTTACGTACACTGCTCGGGACTTACGTATGGTGCTCGGGACTTACGTACAATGCTCGGGACTTATGTATGGTGCTCGGTACTTACGTACACTGCTCGGGACTTACGTACAATGCTCGGGACTTATGTATGGTGCTCGGGACTTACGTACACTGCTCGGGACTTACGTACAATGCTAGGGACTTACGTACATGCTAGGGACTTATGTATGGTGCTCGGGACTTACGTACACTGCTCGGGACTTATGTATGGTGCTCAAGACTTATGTACACTGCTCGGACTTACGTACACTGCTCGGGACTTATGTACACTGCTCGGGACTTACGTACACTGCTAGGGACTTATGTATGGTGCTCGGGACTTACGTACACTGCTCGGGACTTACGTACACTGCTAGCGACTTATGTATGGTGCTCGGGACTTACGTACAATGCTAGGGACTTATGATGGTGCTCGGGACTTACGTACACTGCTCGGGACCTTTATGGCACTGCTCGGGACTTACGTACACTGCTCGGGACTTATGTATGGTGCTCGGGACGTACGTACACTGCTCGGGACTTATGTATGGTGCTCAAGACTTATGTACACTGCTCGGGACTTACGTACACTGCTCGGGGACTTATGTATGGTGCTCAAGACTTATGTACACTGCTCGGGACTTACGTACACTGCTCGGGACTTTTGTATGGTGCTCGGGACTTACGTACACTGCTCGGGACTTATGTACACTGCTCTGGACTTACGTACAATGCTAGGGACTTACGTACACTGCTCGGGACTTATGTATGGTGCTTCGGGACTTACGTACACTGCTCGGGACTCTTATGTATGGTGCTCGGGACTTACGTACACTGCTAGGGACTTATGTATGGTGCTCGGGACTTATGTACACTGCTCGGGACTTACGTACACTGATCGGGACTTATGTATGGTGCTCGGGACTTACGTACACTGCTCGGGACTTACGTAAACTGCTCGGGACTTACGTAGGTGCTCGGGACTTACGTACAATGCTCGGGACTTATGTATGGTGCTCGGTACTTACGTACACTGCTCGGGACTTACGTACAATGCTCGGGACTTTTGTATGGTGCTCGGGACTTACGTACACTGCTCGGGGACTTATGTATGGTGCTCGGGACTTACGTACACTGCTCGGGACTTATGTATGGTGCTCGGGACTTACGTACACTGCTAGGGACTTATGTATGGTGCTCGGGGACTTACGTACACTGCTCGGGACTTATGTATGGTGCTCGGGACTTACGTACACTGCTCGGGACTTACGTACACTGCTCGGGACTTACGTACAATGCTCGGGACTTTTGTATGGTGCTCGGGACTTACGTACACTGCTCGGGACTTATGTATGGTGCTCGGGACTTACGTACACTGCTAGGGACTTATTGTATGGTGCTCGGGACTTACGTACACTGCTCGGGACTTACGCACACTGCTCGGGACTTACGTACAATGCTAGGGACTTATGTATGGTGCTCGGGACTTATGTACACTGCTCGGGACTTACGTACACTGCTCGGGACTTATTTATGGTGCTCGGGACTTACGTACACTGCTCGGGACTTATGTATGGTGCTCAAGACTTATGCTACACTGCTCGGGACTTACGTACACTGCTCGGGACTTTTGTATGGTGCTCGGGACTTACGTACACTGCTCGGGACTTATGTATGGTGCTCGGGACTTACGTACACTGCTCGGGACTTATGTATGGTGCTCGGGGACTTACGTACACTGCTAGGGGACTTATGTATGGTGCTCGGGACTTACGTAGACTGCTCGGGACTTATGTATGGTGCTCGGGACTTACGTACACTGCTCGGGACTTACGTACACTGCTCGGGACTTACGTATGGTGCCGGGACTTACGTACAATGCTCGGGACTTATGTATGGTGCTCGGTACTTACGTACACTGCTCGGGACTTACGTACAATGCTCGGACTTATGTATGGTGCTCGGGACTTACGTACACTGCCTCGGGACTTACGTACACTGCTCGGGACTTACGTACAATGCTAGGGACTTATGTATGGTGCTCGGGACTTACGTACACTGCTCGGGACTTATGTATGGTGCTCAAGACTTATGTACACTGCTCGGGACTTACGTACACTGCTCGGGACTTATGTACACTGCTCGGGACTTACGTACACTACTAGGGACTTATGTATGGTGCTCGGACTTACGTACACTGGCTCGGGAACTTACGTACATGCTAGCGACTTATGTATGGTGCTCGGGACTTAACAATGCTAGGGACTTATGTATGGTGCTCGGGACTTACGTACACTGCTCGGGACTATGTACACTGCCGGGACTTACGTACACTGCTCGGGACTTATGTATGGTGCTCGGGACTTACGTACCACTGATCGGGACTTATGTTATGTGCTCAAGACTTATGTACACTGCTCGGGATTACGTACACTGCTCGGGACTTATTATGGTGCTCGGGACTTATGTACACTGCTCGGACTTACGTACACTGCTCGGGACTTACGTACAATGCTCGGGACTTTGTATGGTGCTCGGACTTACGTACACGCTCGGGACTTATGTACACTGCTCTGGACTTACGTACAATGCTAGGGACTTATTTATGGTGCTCGGGACTTATGTAACACTGCTCGGGACTACGTACACTGTTTTTCTCGGGACTTATGTATGGTGCTCGGGCTACGTACACTGCTCGGGACTTACGTACACTGCTCGGGACTATGTATGGTGCTCGGGACTTACGTACACTGCTCGGGACTTATGTATGGTGCTCGGGACTACGTACACTGCTCGGGACTTACGTCACTGCTCGGGCTTATGTATGGTGGCTCGGGACTTACGTACACTGCTCGGGACTTATCTATGGTGCTCGGGACTTACGTACACTGCTCGGGACTTATGTATGGTGCTCGGGACTTACGTAACTGCTCGGGACTTACGTGCACTGCTCGGGACTTACGTACAATGCTAGGGGACTTATTTATGGTGCTCGGGACTTATGTACACTGCTCGGGACTTACGTACAATGCTCGGGACTTATGTATGGTGCTCGGACTTACGTACACTGCTCGGACTTACGTACACTGCTCGGGACTTATGTATGGTGCTCGGGACTTACTACAATGCTGGACTTATGTATGGTGCTCGGGACTTACGTACACTGCTAGGGACTATGTATGGTGCTCGGGCTTACGTACACTGCTCGGGACATGTATGGTGCTCGGGCCTTACGTACACTGCTCGGGACTTATGTATGGTGCTCGGGACTTACGTACACGCTCGGACTTACGTACACTGCTCGGGACTTATGTATGGTGCTCGGGACTTACGTACACTGCTCGGGACTTATCTATGGTGCTCGGGACTTACGTACACTGCTCGGGACTTATGTATGGTGCTCGGGACTTACGTACACTGCTCGGGACTTACGTGCACTGCTCGGGACTTACGTACAATGCTAGGGACTTTGTATGGTGGCTCGGACTTATGTACACTGCTCGGGACTTACGTACACTGGTCGGGACTTATGTATGGTTCTCGGGACTTACGTACACTGCTCGGACTTACGTACACTTCTCGGGACTTATGTATGGTGCTCGGACTTACGTACACTGCTGGGGACTTATGTATGGTGCTCGGGACTTACGTACACTGCTAGGGACTTA